>JAVIAB010000160.1:37595722-37905722 GCA_032433765.1 Megaustenia siamemsis | reverse complement strand
GCGTCGATAAATTCTGTTGACTGTTTTCCATGCCATGACTCCAAGCTATCTAGTATTTCCTCTTCTTGTCGTCCACGATATCTCTTTCCCTGTATTTTGCCAGTTGTAACCAAGTATTCCAACTTTCTTCTTCTCACGATGTGCCCTAAAAAGTTTGAGTGTTTCTTATATTTTTAGGAGCTCCCTTTTTATGTTGGCCTCTTTGAGAACTTGCTCATTGGTCTTTTTAGCTGCCCAGGGAACTTTAAACAATCTTCTGAGAAATCCTATCTCTGTGGTCTCTAGTGGTCTTTTCATTTGCTTGTCTGCTGTCCGTGATTCGCTTCCACAGGTCAGAATTGGCTCTATAAAGCACTGATGAACTCTCTTTCTCACTTCTATGGAAGTAGGTTTGTTGCATAAGACGTTTTTCATTTTCTGAAATGCTATTTTAGTCTGAGCTATTCTACTTTTTATTTCTGTTGTGCATCTTCCATCTGATGCTCTCATTGTGCCCAAGTATTAATACTTTGTTTTATTTTATGTTTGAAAATTAATCAATACTCGTTTATTGTTCTGACTTATTCTTGCAAGTGACAACCTGTACAACGGTTTCAGTCCTCACACGCACAGTTTTAATTCATTTTTATCGACAAGGGACGTGACTCTCAGTGCGTTATGCCTTAATTGTGGGGTCGACGGCATGGCAGAAAAGTGAACGAATCAATTCAGAGGAAGAGGTATGTTTACAGCACTCGGAAAAAAATGACAAATAATCAACAACAGAAAGAAAAAAACAAAGAACAATATAAGGTCTAAGCATGATCCTTGGCACAGCGCCTTGCTACGAAAAGCCAAACGCAAGGTAACACTGCTAACTCGGCTGACTAAAGGAGTACAGGTTCGATCCTGTTTAGGACAATATATTGTTTATTGTTTTTTTTTTCTATTGTTGATTATTTGTCATTTTTTTTCCGAGTGCTGTAAACATACCTCTTCCTCTGAATTGATTTGCTGATTATCGCCTCTGAAGTTTCCCTCTACAATAATATTCATTTATTATTATTTCTCTCCAGAAAAGTGAACCTTGGTTCGATCTTAGCAGAAAATAGAATGGGTAACTTCCTTACTAAGTTCGAGAAAGCAATGACAACGAAGGAGCACTTTCCCCGTCATCTCCAAATGTTTTGGCCTAGTATTTAAAAATGTAATGCAACATAAATATATATTTACGGGACATTCTTTATGCAAGATACCTATATTTGTTTATTTGGTGGGAGGGGAGAGGTGTTGCGGTAAAGATGTAGTTATCTATGCTGGTCGCTGGTTTACCTGATACCGGGTTGCAATAAACGAGAACATGAAGGCATACGCTTTCACGTAGTTAAATTACTGTATTACTTTATTCGCTTGCACGCAACAGAGAGTTGCAATGTTATTAATACAGCTGTGGTTTAAAACAACCAGTAAAGCTTTCTGCAACATTACCTGTTGCATACGGACAGAAAGATAGAGAGTGGCGGGACAAGAAAGAAAGAAAGAAAGAAAGAAAGAAAGAAAGAAAGAAAGAAAGAAAGAAAGAAAGAAAGAAAGAAAGAAAGAAAGAAAGAAAGAAAGAAAGAAAGAAAGAAAGAAAGAAAACAATTAAATCGCCCACTCCACATTCTTACCTGACTTTTCCTGTGACATGATAAACAAATCGCTCCCTTGTTATCACGGCGGTATGTTTTCGTAAATAGGTCCTGCCCGGAACAACTATGTACCCAAAACTGGTTCGATAACAAGCAGGCACGCTCACTTCGCCAAATGTAGGAACCCAAACCCGCACTCGAGACAAAACTCCTTCTGTCCTCGGTACGCAAACTGTAGTTGAATGAACACAACGAGATTTTCGGACTCGTGGTAGTGCGATGGAGTTTAGTGCAGCGGTTCTCAAACTTAACCCTTTATTGGTTAACCGTTAACCCTCAACAGCCCTTCTTTCTTTCTTTCTTTCTTTCTTTCTGGCGTTTACCCTAAAGGAATTGAATCTCCTCTTCGCCATCCACCCTTACAAGGACGTTAAGTGGGCGTAGATGCATTGTGTTGTGGTTTTGAGTTATTAGCGGGTCATCATCATTGCACTCTGAACATATCTATAGGTGCTCAGATCCCCTCCTTAGCAAGTCCCACAGTGTCCAGCGACTGACGACTCAAGTTCTGTGTTGGTTAATAAGCCCTGTTATACACCCACTAAGTTTCTCGTTTCTGGCTGAAGTTTCTCGATGTATTGTGATTTGTGGTAGAACTGTGATAAATGCGCCTTTCAGCTCAATGCATCCGACTTCAGATCGGCATTTTTAAAGTACCGGGTTGCCTTCCCTTTGCAATCCTTTTCTTTTGGCCAGACTAAATTGATTATTCTGTTTCTAGAGGCACCGTCAAAAGGTGTAGTACGGTCTGGATGATTCTGATTTACCGATACTAACACAAACCATCAGCTATGAGTCGCTGACAGTTTCCAGCGCTGTTGTTGTCAGGCGCCTTGCCTCCCCCATCAATTCAATCCCATATGGGATTAGGGAATCTGAATCGACAAGTAGAAAAATAAACTCTGGTCTCTATTACGTTTCTGCTGGCCAACTCTGGCCCCTATTACGGGTCTGCTGGCCAACTCTGGCCTCTTTTACGTTTCTGCTGGCCAACTCTGGCCCCTATTACGTTTCTGCTGGCCAACTCTGGCCCCTATTACGTTTCTGCTGGCCAACTCTGGCCCCTATTACGTTTCTGCTGGCCAACTTTGGGTTCTATTACGTTTCTGCTGGCCAACTCTGGCCCCTATTACGTTTCTGCTGGCCAACTCTGGCCCCTATTACGTTTCTGCTGGCCAACTTTGGCCCCTATTACGTGTCTGCTGGCCAACTTTGGGCTCTATTACGTTTCTGCTTGCCAACTTTGGGCTCTATTACGTTTCTGCTGGCCAACTTTGGGCTCTATTACGTTTCTGCTGGCCAACTTTGGCCTCTTTTACGTTTCTGCTGGCCAAACTCTGGCCCCTATTACGTTTCTGCTGGCCAACTTTGGGCTCTATTACGTTTCTGCTGGCCAACTTTGGGCTCTATTACGTTTCTGCTGGCCAACTTTGGCCTCTTTTACGTTTCTGCTGGCCAACTCTGGCCCCTATTACGTTTCTGCTGGCCAACTCTGGCCCCTAATACGTTTCTGCTGGCCAACTTTGGGCTCTATTACGTTTCTGCTGGCCAACTCTGGCCCCTATTACGTTTCTGCTGGCCAACTCTGGCCCCTATTACGTTTCTGCTGGCCAACTCTGGCCCCTATTACGTTTCTGCTGGTCAACTTTGGGCTCTATTACGTTTCTGCTGGCCAACTTTGGGCTCTATTACGTTTCTGCTGGCCAACTCTGGCCCCTAAAAACGTTTCTGCTGGCCAACTTTGGCCCCTATTACGTTTCTGCTGGCCAACTCTGGCTCCTATTACGTTTCTGTTGGCCAATTTTGGCCCCTATTACGTTTCTGCTGGCCAACTCTGGCCCCTAAAAACGTTTCTGCTGGCCAACTTTGGCCCCTATTACGTTTCTGCTGGCCAACTCTGGCCCCTATTACGTTTCTGCTGGCCAACTTTGGGTTCTATTACGTTTCTGCTGGCCAACTTTGGGCTCTATTACGTTTCTGCTGGCCAACTCTGGCCCCTATTACGTTTCTGCTGGCCAACTCTGGCCCCTATTACGTTTCTGCTGGCCAACTTTGGGCTCTATTACGTTTCTGCTGGCCAACTTTGGCCCCTATTACGTTTCTGCTGGCCAACTCTGGCTCCTATTACGTTTCTGCTGGCCAACTCTGGCTCCTATTACGTTTCTGCTGGCCAACTTTGGCCCCTATTACGTTTCTGCTGGCCAACTCTGGCCCCTATTACGTTTCTGCTGGCCAACTCTGGCCCCTATTACGTTTCTGCTGGCCAACTCTGGGCTCTATTACGTTTCTGCTGGCCAACTCTGGCCCCTATTACGTTTCTGCTGGCCAACTTTGGGCTCTATTACGTTTCTGCTGGCCAACTCTGGCCTCTATTGCGTTTCTGCTGGCCAACTCTGGCCCCTATTACGTTTCTGCTGGCCAACTCTGACATTACTCAATTTACTTTCAAGTATATAGACTACATTCAACTTTGCTTCAACTCCGTTATAACGTCTAATTCCTGCACCATCATTACTTTTATGGTACATCATCATCAAGTACCGGGCCTACTGGCGTAGGTGATAATGTCTCTCCACAACTTTCGATCCCGACAGTTATTTATCATTTCTGTTGTTGACCTTCGGCCAAGCCATTCTCTTAAGCTGTCTGTTATTTTTTCTCTTTGCTTCCCTCTATCTCTTCGTCCCTCAATTTTTGCAGTTGTTACACTATATTCCAGTTGTTCTCTTCTCATTACATGGCCAAAAAATGATGATTGTTTCTTCCTAATATTGGAAATTAGCTCTCTTTTTGCTTTGACCTCTCTCAGAACATCTTCATTAGTCTTCTTAGCTGCCCATGGTACTCTCAACATTCTTCTGTAAAACCACATTTCTACAGACTCCAGTGATTTTCTTGTCTGTTGTCCTATTGTCCATTATTCACATCCATATGTTAAGACTGGCTCTACGTAACATTTAAGAATTCTTTTTCTTGTTTCTATTGTCAAAAATGGATTGCATAGTATCTTCCTCATTTTTTTTGAAAGGTGCTTTTGCCTGAGCCATTCTGCATCTCACCTCTTTTGTATATCTTCCGTCTGAGGTTAACGAAGTTCTCAAATATTTAAATTCATTTACCTGTTTTAATATTGTTCCACTTGTCTTTATTTTGCACTGAGGTGATGTCTTTTTCATTGTTGTTACCATTACCTCTGTCTTTTTGCTATTAAGGCTGAGTCCTTTATTTTTGCTTTCCCTCACTATAATGTCCAACATTTCTTGTAACTCATTTTCACTCTTAGCGATTTAGACTGTATTATCAGCATACCTTAGATTATTTATATTATGACCTCCAATTGTTATTCCAGGCATGCCCCTTATGGATCTTAAAATACTCTCACTATAAATATTAAACAAATCTGGTGACAGCACACAACCTTGTCTAACACCCTGTTTTATTTGTTGAAACATTCCCAATTGGTTTCCAGTTCTTATGGCCGCTGTTTGTTGCCAGTACATGTTCTTTATTGTTCTTAGATCTTTGCTGTCTACGTTTATGCTTTCTAAAATTTTGATTATTTCTTGGTGCTTTACTTTGTCAAATGCCTTGGTGTAATCTATGAAACATAGGTATAGATTTGTTTTCACCTCTATGGCTCTTTCTACTAAAGATCTTATGATATAAATGGCATTGCTTGTTCCTTTATCTCTAACAAAACCACACTGTTCATCGCTAATTTCTGGGCTGATTTTGTTTCGCACTCTTCGCATGATGATTCTTTGTAATATCTTAGTCATATGACTCATAAGGCTTATTGTGCGATGATCATCGCATTCAATCGCACCCGATTTCTTTGGTTGGGCTATGAATATTGATTTGAGCATGTCGTCTGGTATATATCTGCTGTTGTAGATATCATTCAATATTTTTGTTATTATTTCTATTCCAAAATCACCCATGGCTTCAATCTCTTCTTCAGTTATATTATCTTGTCCAGGAGCTTTGCCTGCTTTCATATTGCGCAAGACGTCTTCCACTTCTCCTCTTAGTATTTCTGGTCCTTCTCCATTATCCTTAATATTTACTTCCGTTTGTTCATCATTATAAAGATCTTTAATGTATTCTGTCCATCATTCCCTTATGTTTTCTTGATCAATCAACAGTTCTCCTTCCTTTGATCTTAGACATCCAGTTTTTGATTGCGTTTTTCTTCCTGTTAATTCCTCAATTTGTTTGTATATATAGCTTTAGCATCTCATTTTTGTTGCATTTCAATCTCTTTGCATCTCTCTTTTAGCCATGCTTCTTTTCCTTCATTGCATTTTACAGCAATTTCTTTATTTAATCTCTTATACTCATCTTTATTTTCTTAATTTCTTCTTCTTGTATCCATTAGCTGTAAAATGCCATCTGTCATCCATTTCTTTCTTGAATTTGTCCTCACTGGTGGTATGAACTCTTTTGATTTTTGTTGCATTGATTCTTTTAGCATTTCCCACTGTTCATCAACGCTTTGTATCTTCTCTATTGCATTGTACCGGTTCTGAATTGTGATTTTATATTTGTCTTGCAGCTTCTTGTCTGATTTTAGTAAATCTAAATTTAACTTGATGTTAACTGAGGCTCGTTTTGTTGTTTTTAATTTTACTCTAAGCTTTCCCACAACTGGTACATGATCACTATTGCAATCTGCCCCTGGTCTAGTTTTCACACACACCAGACTGTTTCTAAATCTATTGCTTATCATTATATAATCAATTTGAATACGTGCGTTGTCCCCTGGGCTTTTCCATGTCCACAGACGACTTGGATGTTACTTAAACCAGGTGTTTCATATCATCATGTTGTGTGTTCTTGTCCAGTCAATAAGTTTCTCACCTCTTTCATTCCTCTCGTCTAAGCCATTATGACCAACTACTTCCTCAACTCTTTCCTTTCCTACTTTTGCGTTAAAATCCCCTAGAACTATGGTGTTTTCATGTGGTTTGCATTTATGAAGTGACTCATTTAACTCGTTGTAAAATTTATCAATTATTTCCTCTAGACTGTCTGTTGTTGGTGCATAAACTTGTATAAGATTTATATCTATTGGCCTTCCATTCAATTTCACTAAAAGGACTGTCAGATATTGAGTAAAAGTCTTTCACTATTCTTGCTCTTTCTGCATCCAAGATGATACCTACTCCTTTTTTGTGTTCAGTATCTCCAGAATAGATTACTCTCTCATTCCATACTATACAACAAGAGTACACGACAAGCTTCAGACTATTGTGATGAAGAGCTTCAAACTATTGTGGTGAAGAGCTTCAGACTACTGCGATGAAAAGATTCAGATCATTGTGATGAAGAGTTTTAGACTATTGTGATGATGAGCTTTATACTGTTGTTATAATGAGCTTCAGACTATTGTGATGAAGAGCTTTATATTATTGTTATAATGAGCTTCAGACTATTGTGATGAAGAGCTTTAGCCTATTGTGATGAAGAGCTTTAGACTATTGTGATGAAGAGCTTTAAAATATTGTGATGAAGAGCTTTAAACTATTGTGATGAAGAGCTTTAGACTATTGTGATGAAGAGCTTTAGACTATTGTGGTGAAGAGCTTTAGACTACTGTGATGAAGAGCTTCAGACTATTGTGATGAAGAGCTTTAGACTATTGTGATGAAGAGCTTCAGACTATTGTGATGAAGAGCTTAATGGAATGACGTGGCCATGTATTTCGATCTGACCTAGAAAAGACCATCCAGCAAGAAACTGTGGAAGGGGCAAGGAGGAGAGGTAGGCAGAAAAATTAATGGGAAGATAACATCAAAGAATAGACAGGCCCATGTGGAGATGATAGTTTGAGATAGAAATCAGAAAGATGATTCAAAACATTGAAAAAATTAGAAATGGCAGCGAAGGGCAAAAAAAATTGGAGAGCTCTTGTTGGTAGACAACGTACCAATGTAGTAAAAAAAAAAAAAATAACGGAAGAGAATAGAAGTTTATAAGTTATGTGGACTCTCACTGACACTACGGAGCTCTGTAGTGTGCTGAGATGTTCCTGTGGATTGAGAAAAGTGATCGGGGTACAAATGCTGTCCGATTACAGTGGTAATTGACATATATACTCTTCTTCTTAGTGTTATCCATTGTTGTTATAGATCCAGAAGACTGTGAGCTGACACCCTTTGGCCTGATGCTATGTAATGATATTTGTAGGTACAAGGTGTTCCATTTATCAAGTTTTTTGAGAAATAGAGTGTTCACCCATGGCAAAGTGGGCATTATGTCGCTAGTTTTACTGCAAAGTTGCAAAAATTGTGCCTTTAGGCTTGACATGTCTTCAACATGGATAGATCTCCTTAACAACTGTTACCTTGGTTGCTGCCATTTTAGACACTTTCAGTTTCTAACTGCCTAGGGTTTAACATGTAGAATGCAAATGGGATCTACTATTTTTTTTGTCATTATCAGAGTGAGCTAGATAGGATCTCACTAAACAGGGACCAAGGTAATGGAAAACCTTGAAGAAACTGAATTTGATATGTGAAAAATTCCCACAAGAATTCAACTCGGAACCTTTCTGTCCAGAGGCCAGTGTCTTATCTCACCACCCAGCCCACAGACCTATATACAAAAACTAAAGCTTTCTTAAATAAATTCAGAACATTTGGCATGATGACTGTTTGGTCTGTGATCTAAATGTCTGTCTATTCGTGCATGTCTAGGTTAATGTTACTCTCAAAAATGCACACCCCTTTTCAGCAAAAAAATAAGAAAAAAAAAATGTTTCCACGAATGTGATCGTTGTGAGCATTTAAAACAACTGAGAATGCTGAATGTTTTAAATGTACCTTTATTACAATACAATAACAAAATGTATTTATCATATAATCAATAACAGTCAAATTCAATTCATTATTCATAGACATATAACAAATAAATTTAAAAGAAATAAGGACAAGAAACAAAGACAACTAATTTATGTTTGGCAAAGTACTATATCGAAAATACCGTAAGCAAGCCCTCATGTGGGAAACAACAGGTAAGAGGAAAAGAGGAAGACCCAGAGAGACACTGAGAAGAACATTGATGAGAGAGGCAAGATCAGCAGGAATCGGCTCCCTTAATGAGGATAGAGCTGCTTGCACAGAACAGAGACAAATGGTGAGATTTGATAAATTATGATAAATCATCTTTAAAAGAATTGAAAACTGCTAGAACAAAAAATTCAGATAGGAGAAGGAGTATCTTGGTCTAAGCCCTATGGGCCGGCTACGGCTCGAAAGGTCAATAGATAGATAGATAGAAAGTACTGTAAGTGTTCTTCTGTCTTTTTTTAAAATGCAGGTACCTGCACTTTTTGACAACAATAAAATGAAGCAAAATCATCCCAGCAACATCCTAATGTGAAAAGGTATTGTAGCGCTGGATATTTGGCTTCTGGTGAGTATCATCTTCTTCTTAGCCTTCATCCAATAATTAGGTGTGGGTACATTGTGTCGCTAGTTTATGGTAAAGCCACGATTTATGTGCCTTCAGTATGGGTAGCTTTGCTTAACTTGGGTAGTGTAATTTCTGTCCTAATCTTTTTGATTATTAACTGTCACTGAACTGTGTGAGTGCACAATGACTTCCTGTTTATTGCTGCTGTCCAAGAGGGCTAGATATTGGATCTCACTACCCAAAGAAACCATCAATTTGAAATGAAAAATTCTTACCAGGATTGGAATTCGGGACCTTCCTGACTAGAGGCTGACGTTTTCTTACCTCTAAAACACCCAGTCCCCTCAGTCAGTAAAATGAAGTGGAAAATATAAAATCACTTGTCAATGATAATAAATGATAATAATAAAAAACAACCTTTACGGTATTTTCCCATTACTGAGGTCTGCCAGTGGGAATTGTAGGATGGGAGAATAAAGGCAGCTTGTCCAGTCCAGTTGCCACAAGGTGTTTGAGTCTGAGTTATTATTTGCCAATGATGAATGCCTTTATTTGTCTAATCTGTCTGTGTTTCTATCTATCCATAACACCAGAACAACTAAGGAGGGCATACACCTTTGTATAGGAGGCATGGTCTGTAAACGGCATCTTGCTCACAAATGAAAAGAATTAAGTCAAGGAGAAAGAAGAAGATCATGGTGATAAATATATTTATATATAAGCCTAAACAAATTAATTTAATGTGTTTTTCAAATTACAAATTAAAATTAAGCCACAGGGGAAGAAAATGTTACACTAAAGAAGATGAGGAGGGACGGGATAGAAGATGTGGAAAGCCAAACACAAATATTACCAGAAAAATTATAAACTTGGAACCAACAAGGAAAGGGCAAATGAGGAAATCTAGATCATATGGACAGTCACAAAGAAAAACTACATCTGAAGAAGACTGGAAGCAACATCAAGGAACAGAAATAAGAGCTCTTGTTGGTGACCTAAGCCACAAAGCAGGATTTAGAAAGTCAACGACATAATAGAAAATATAAAACACTAGAAAATGTCTGTATGGTTAAAAATTTTAGCACAGCACCATATTTCCTATATGTGAAACATGACTGGGTTCTTTCTATCTTACAAGATAATATAAATGAGAAAAGCTATCAAGAAAAAGCAACTTAAACCATTAGCAGGATAATCTGCGATCCTGGTGAATTGAGGTGAGAACTAAATGGTCAGCTCTATCATTTTATATCCACCTTCTTTTCCCCATAACTCCATGGGTAGTTGGGACACCACTGACAGACTATGTTAATCTTCTCCATTTCTCTTTATTATCAGTCATTCTTTGGGACCCTTCAAAGTCAAGGCCAGTCCATTCTTTGATGTTATCTTCCCATCTTTTTCTCGGTCACATCTCCTCACCACTTTGTCACAGTTCCTTGCAGAATGGGTTTTGCTATGCCTGACGATCGAGGTATGTGGCCAAACCATTTCATTTTGTTTCTTCATGATTGTCAAAAGATCATCATGTGCTCAGACTGCTTGTTGTAAACTTTTGCCAACTTTATTTGTTGTATCCATGTAGTGTTCTTGACTTCCTTCACAGTCATTTGTTTTGCATTTTAAATTAGACTAACCTCTCTTTTAGAAAACTTACTTTCCCTTTCTCATTGTTGCATGCGATTGCTAATCCTTTGTTGGATATTGTTCTGTGGAAGACATGGTGGTTGAGTGTTTAGCACACTCACTATTGATCAGAGGGGCCTGGATTTCTTTCTTTCTGGTGTTAACTCAATGACAACCTCACTTCATCGCCTGCCCATAGATGAACTTTAAGTGGGCATAGATACATTGTGTAGTGGTATGTTCCTTTCAATCCAGCACACTTGACTTCTGCACAGCACTTTTTAGCATCAGGATATTATTTTTTCTATGTCTACTTACTTGCTCAGATTAGTTGGGCAACTGGATTTAATTCTCAAATGTGAAGAAAACAATTATTTTAACACCGACAGGGCTTTTATTTCACTCAATGTGTGAAATTGGTACCATCATTTTTTTTTTCCCTTGGAAAGTTGGGTGGTATGACATGGTACTGACCAAATGACTCATTAAGTGTGCCATAGGCCAATGGAAAATATGATAACAAGTACCACATTTCATCATAAACAATTTAACTTTTGTGTCTGAAAGTAACTCAGAACTGCAGTTTTTTTTTTTTTCATTCTTTAATCTCTGCTCTTAATTTTCTCAAACAAATTAATCATAGAGGAAAGAGGGCATTATCTCTTTACAACTTCTTACAAAAATACCAGAAATAATTTTTACAAATCTAACAAAATGAAATGTATAAGTTCATCTCTCAAAATAAGTTCTCATTCACACAATATTTTTGCCACAACCAAAATGCGATTTTCTTCAAAGTCTGTCCAGTATTGCTTGGGTGGATTTAAAACTTGCAGTTAATGATTTCACATGAGGATCTGTGCTACTTATGGCTTGTATTTCTACCAAATAGCTGGCCACTGTGTCCATGCATGTCATAACAAGGCGTTTGCGATCACTCAGTGGAATAAAGTTAGGGTTTCTGGCCAAGTGGTCAATAAAAGCTTGCAGAACTACGAGGACATGAAGAGGTCGGTGGTGGTTCTGCCAGATTGCATCCTGTATTTAAAAGGCGACAAATTAATAACCCAATGACTGTGTTAGCAAAATTAAACGTGTTAATCCTTAAATAGCTAAACATACCAAATAGAAAATAACAGTTGAATGCTGTATGAAAACAAAATAAACAATATTAATTTATCAATCAAAAGATAATCAAACAACAATTAATAATTCAACAGTAGATTAATAATTTAACAATAGATTAAAAATTTAACAATAGATTAAAAAGGAAAGCAAAATAAACACATACACCCCCCAAAAAAAAATAAATAAATAATAGAACAACTGCAAATAGTATTTAATATTTATGAAAGAATTGTTTCTGTAGCAATGTTCTTATATTTCCAACTCATTTTTTTTAAATTTGCTGTTGTTCCAGTCTATAGAGCAATTGTTGTTTATATCCAAAATGTTGATTCTGTCCTTCACAACAAAATGTTATCTTCAAGCTTTATCCATGACCATATTTTACTTACATGACCAATTTATTTCATGATAGTACATTTTTCATTGGTCAGAATAGAGCTCATTCTTTCTTACTTTCCACCTACTTTCTTCTATACCAAATGTACAGGAACAAGTTTACCAATTAACGGTCAAACAACAGTCAGTGGCTCAAAGCTGATCAAGACCGCACTTAATACCCTCTGCAGGGTGTTCTAGAAACAATCTGTGACATAAAGGCTTAGCTAACAGGGTATCACCATGGTTGTATGTGTTAGCACTCGGAAAAATTGACAGACAAACAACAATAGAAAAAAACGAAGAACAATATATGGTCCGAAGTGGGATCGAACCCGTACTCAGTGGCACCGCGCCTTGCCACGAGAAGCCGAACGCTTGGTACACTGCCACGCAGCCAACTAAAAAATTGGCTATTGCAGTAGTGTCTTCCACGAAAGGCGATCTCAATGACTATAGCATAGGGTAACGATCACAGACCGGAAATAAATTGTATATTTGTACTTTCCTATTAATGCAAGTATCTCCCAGTAGGGCTGAATACTTGTGTTGTAGACAAACATTTATTGGACGAAACAGCACGAATAGTAGTTCCCAGTGGTTATATACTGGGTACAAATAATAATACATAAATATTATTATATGGGGAACTTCCGAGGTGATAATAGGGAATAATAGAACAAAGAAGTATGTGTTAGCACTCGGAAAAATTGACAGACAAACAACAATAGAAAAAAACGAAGAACAATATATGGTCCGAAGTGGGATCGAACCCGTACTCAGTGGCACCGCGCCTTGCCACGAGAAGCCGAACGCTTGGTACACTGCCACGCAGCCAACTAAAAAATTGGCTATTGCAGTAGTGTCTTCCACGAAAGGCGATCTCAATGACTATAGCATAGGGTAACGATCACAGACCGGAAATAAATTGTATATTTGTACTTTCCTATTAATGCAAGTATCTCCCAGTAGGGCTGAATACTTGTGTTGTAGACAAACATTTATTGGACGAAACAGCACGAATAGTAGTTCCCAGTGGTTATATACTGGGTACAAATAATAATACATAAATATTATTATATGGGGAACTTCCGAGGCGATAATAGGGAATAATAGAACAAAGAAGTATGTGTTAGCACTCGGAAAAATTGACAGACAAACAACAATAGAAAAAAACGAAGAACAATATATGGTCCGAAGTGGGATCGAACCCGTACTCAGTGGCACCGCGCCTTGCCACGAGAAGCCGAACGCTTGGTACACTGCCACGCAGCCAACTAAAAAATTGGCTATTGCAGTAGTGTCTTCCACGAAAGGCGATCTCAATGACTATAGCATAGGGTAACGATCACAGACCGGAAATAAATTGTATATTTGTACTTTCCTATTAATGCAAGTATCTCCCAGTAGGGCTGAATACTTGTGTTGTAGACAAACATTTATTGGACGAAACAGCACGAATAGTAGTTCCCAGTGGTTATATACTGGGTACAAATAATAATACATAAATATTATTATATGGGGAACTTCCGAGGCGATAATAGGGAATAATAGAACAAAGAAGTATGTGTTAGCACTCGGAAAAATTGACAGACAAACAACAATAGAAAAAAACGAAGAACAATATATGGTCCGAAGTGGGATCGAACCCGTACTCAGTGGCACCGCGCCTTGCCATGAGAAGCCGAACGCTTGGTACACTGCCACGCAGCCAACTAAAAAATTGGCTATTGCAGTAGTGTCTTCCACGAAAGGCGATCTCAATGACTATAGCATAGGGTAACGATCACAGACCGGAAATAAATTGTATATTTGTACTTTCCTATTAATGCAAGTATCTCCCAGTAGGGCTGAATACTTGTGTTGTAGACAAACATTTATTGGACGAAACAGCACGAATAGTAGTTCCCAGTGGTTATATACTGGGTACAAATAATAATACATAAATATTATTATATGGGGAACTTCCGAGGCGATAATAGGGAATAATAGAACAAAGAAGTATGTGTTAGCACTCGGAAAAATTGACAGACAAACAACAATAGAAAAAAACGAAGAACAATATATGGTCCGAAGTGGGATCGAACCCGTACTCAGTGGCACCGCGCCTTGCCACGAGAAGCCGAACGCTTGGTACACTGCCACGCAGCCAACTAAAAAATTGGCTATTGCAGTAGTGTCTTCCACGAAAGGCGATCTCAATGACTATAGCATAGGGTAACGATCACAGACCGGAAATAAATTGTATATTTGTACTTTCCTATTAATGCAAGTATCTCCCAGTAGGGCTGAATACTTGTGTTGTAGACAAACATTTATTGGACGAAACAGCACGAATAGTAGTTCCCAGTGGTTATATACTGGGTACAAATAATAATACATAAATATTATTATATGGGGAACTTCCGAGGCGATAATAGGGAATAATAGAACAAAGAAGTATGTGTTAGCACTCGGAAAAATTGACAGACAAACAACAATAGAAAAAAACGAAGAACAATATATGGTCCGAAGTGGGATCGAACCCGTACTCAGTGGCACCGCGCCTTGCCACGAGAAGCCGAACGCTTGGTACACTGCCACGCAGCCAACTAAAAAATTGGCTATTGCAGTAGTGTCTTCCACGAAAGGCGATCTCAATGACTATAGCATAGGGTAACGATCACAGACCGGAAATAAATTGTATATTTGTACTTTCCTATTAATGCAAGTATCTCCCAGTAGGGCTGAATACTTGTGTTGTAGACAAACATTTATTGGACGAAACAGCACGAATAGTAGTTCCCAGTGGTTATATACTGGGTACAAATAATAATACATAAATATTATTATATGGGGAACTTCCGAGGCGATAATAGGGAATAATAGAACAAAGAAGTATGTGTTAGCACTCGGAAAAATTGACAGACAAACAACAATAGAAAAAAACGAAGAACAATATATGGTCCGAAGTGGGATCGAACCCGTACTCAGTGGCACCGCGCCTTGCCACGAGAAGCCGAACGCTTGGTACACTGCCACGCAGCCAACTAAAAAATTGGCTATTGCAGTAGTGTCTTCCACGAAAGGCGATCTCAATGACTATAGCATAGGGTAACGATCACAGACCGGAAATAAATTGTATATTTGTACTTTCCTATTAATGCAAGTATCTCCCAGTAGGGCTGAATACTTGTGTTGTAGACAAACATTTATTGGACGAAACAGCACGAATAGTAGTTCCCAGTGGTTATATACTGGGTACAAATAATAATACATAAATATTATTATATGGGGAACTTCCGAGGCGATAATAGGGAATAATAGAACAAAGAAGTATGTGTTAGCACTCGGAAAAATTGACAGACAAACAACAATAGAAAAAAACGAAGAACAATATATGGTCCGAAGTGGGATCGAACCCGTACTCAGTGGCACCGCGCCTTGCCACGAGAAGCCGAACGCTTGGTACACTGCCACGCAGCCAACTAAAAAATTGGCTATTGCAGTAGTGTCTTCCACGAAAGGCGATCTCAATGACTATAGCATAGGGTAACGATCACAGACCGGAAATAAATTGTATATTTGTACTTTCCTATTAATGCAAGTATCTCCCAGTAGGGCTGAATACTTGTGTTGTAGACAAACATTTATTGGACGAAACAGCACGAATAGTAGTTCCCAGTGGTTATATACTGGGTACAAATAATAATACATAAATATTATTATATGGGGAACTTCCGAGTGCTAACACATACTTCTTTGTTCTATTATTCCCTATTATCGCCTCGGAAGTTCCCCATATAATAATATTTATGTATTATTATTTGTACCCAGTATATAACCACTGGGAACTACTATTCGTGCTGTTTCGTCCAATAAATGTTTGTCTACAACACAAGTATTCAGCCCTACTGGGAGATACTTGCATTAATAGGAAAGTACAAATATACAATTTATTTCCGGTCTGTGATCGTTACCCTATGCTATAGTCATTGAGATCGCCTTTCGTGGAAGACACTACTGCAATAGCCAATTTTTTAGTTGGCTGCGTGGCAGTGTACCAAGCGTTCGGCTTCTCGTGGCAAGGCGCGGTGCCACTGAGTACGGGTTCGATCCCACTTCGGACCATATATTGTTCTTCGTTTTTTTCTATTGTTGTTTGTCTGTCAATTTTTCCGAGTGCTAACACATACTTCTTTGTTCTATTATTCCCTATTATCGCCTCGGAAGTTCCCCATATAATAATATTTATGTATTATTATTTGTACCCAGTATATAACCACTGGGAACTACTATTCGTGCTGTTTCGTCCAATAAATGTTTGTCTACAACACAAGTATTCAGCCCTACTGGGAGATACTTGCATTAATAGGAAAGTACAAATATACAATTTATTTCCGGTCTGTGATCGTTACCCTATGCTATAGTCATTGAGATCGCCTTTCGTGGAAGACACTACTGCAATAGCCAATTTTTTAGTTGGCTGCGTGGCAGTGTACCAAGCGTTCGGCTTCTCGTGGCAAGGCGCGGTGCCACTGAGTACGGGTTCGATCCCACTTCGGACCATATATTGTTCGTTTTTTTCTATTGTTGTTTGTCTGTCAATTTTTCCGAGTGCTAACACATACTTCTTTGTTCTATTATTCCCTATTATCGCCTCGGAAGTTCCCCATATAATAATATTTATGTATTATTATTTGTACCCAGTATATAACCACTGGGAACTACTATTCGTGCTGTTTCGTCCAATAAATGTTTGTCTACAACACAAGTATTCAGCCCTACTGGGAGATACTTGCATTAATAGGAAAGTACAAATATACAATTTATTTCCGGTCTGTGATCGTTACCCTATGCTATAGTCATTGAGATCGCCTTTCGTGGAAGACACTACTGCAATAGCCAATTTTTTAGTTGGCTGCGTGGCAGTGTACCAAGCGTTCGGCTTCTCGTGGCAAGGCGCGGTGCCACTGAGTACGGGTTCGATCCCACTTCGGACCATATATTGTTCTTCGTTTTTTTCTATTGTTGTTTGTCTGTCAATTTTTCCGAGTGCTAACACATACTTCTTTGTTCTATTATTTCCTATTATCGCCTCGGAAGTTCCCCATATAATAATATTTATGTATTATTATTTGTACCCAGTATATAACCACTGGGAACTACTATTCGTGCTGTTTCGTCCAATAAATGTTTGTCTACAACACAAGTATTCAGCCCTACTGGGAGATACTTGCATTAATAGGAAAGTACAAATATACAATTTATTTCCTGTCTGTGATCGTTACCCTATGCTATAGTCATTGAGATCGCCTTTCGTGGAAGACACTACTGCAATAGCCAATTTTTTAGTTGGCTGCGTGGCAGTGTACCAAGCGTTCGGCTTCTCGTGGCAAGGCGCGGTGCCACTGAGTACGGGTTCGATCCCACTTCGGACCATATATTGTTCTTCGTTTTTTTCTATTGTTGTTTGTCTGTCAATTTTTCCGAGTGCTAACACATACTTCTTTGTTCTATTATTCCCTATTATCGCCTCGGAAGTTCCCCATATAATAATATTTATGTATTATTATTTGTACCCAGTATATAACCACTGGGAACTACTATTCGTGCTGTTTCGTCCAATAAATGTTTGTCTACAACACAAGTATTCAGCCCTACTGGGAGATACTTGCATTAATAGGAAAGTACAAATATACAATTTATTTCCGGTCTGTGATCGTTACCCTATGCTATAGTCATTGAGATCGCCTTTCGTGGAAGACACTACTGCAATAGCCAATTTTTTAGTTGGCTGCGTGGCAGTGTACCAAGCGTTCAGCTTCTCGTGGCAAGGCGCGGTGCCACTGAGTACGGGTTCGATCCCACTTCGGACCATATATTGTTCTTCGTTTTTTTCTATTGTTGTTTGTCTGTCAATTTTTCCGAGTGCTAACACATACTTCTTTGTTCTATTATTCCCTATTATCGCCTCGGAAGTTCCCCATATAATAATATTTATGTATTATTATTTGTACCCAGTATATAACCACTGGGAACTACTATTCGTGCTTTTTCGTCCAATAAATGTTTGTCTACAACACAAGTATTCAGCCCTACTGGGAGATACTTGCATTAATAGGAAAGTACAAATATACAATTTATTTCCGGTCTGTGATCGTTACCCTATGCTATAGTCATTGAGATCGCCTTTCGTGGAAGACACTACTGCAATAGCCAATTTTTTAGTTGGCTGCGTGGCAGTGTACCAAGCGTTCGGCTTCTCGTGGCAAGGCGCGGTGCCACTGAGTACGGGTTCGATCCCACTTCGGACCATATATTGTTCTTCGTTTTTTTCTATTGTTGTTTGTCTGTCAATTTTTCCGAGTGCTAACACATACTTCTTTGTTCTATTATTCCCTATTATCGCCTCGGAAGTTCCCCATATAATAATATTTATGTATTATTATTTGTACCCAGTATATCACCATGGTTCCCTGAATGGTGGGAAGCGTTGATATGGAAGACTTAGTTTTGCACATCCACTTGGGTGGGTAAACTACAACTTCTTAAGCAAGTACATGGGAACCTACTCTAGTCACTACATCCTGTAACATTAACTGGATCATCAAGGAGCTAACAGCTCAGATCAACTCTGTGACATTAAACATAATGACACATCATATTAAAAAAAAAACATTATTTAAGAAATACTTGTTAAAAAAAAGAAAGAAGCCATGCCTGCTAAATTACCTTTGACTTATAGAGCTTATCATAGAGCTCCAGCAGCCTGGCAGGTGGCACTCCAACATCCAACAACAGTAGAAACACCCAGCGGGAGTCAAATTTCAGCTCACATGACCTTTGCTCCAGATAGCGTAGGATTAATGCTGTACATGTATACATTGATGAAACATAAAATCAACCACTGCAAGATCTATAAATGTCTTTGCTTGTACATAATTCCTATGAATATATGTGATTTCTACACAAAACTCTACATTCTTGCTTATCATGTGTGAGACAATTGAGCATTCACAACAACACAAAACTGCAATGATTTTTATGTAACTTCTGCAGTATTCAATAAACCCTTTGATTATTTTGGGCAGGGCGAGCTTAACAGCTCTGGTCAGCACCCGCTCTCATCAGGTCACATGTCCTTTTCAGAAAGTTGCATTTACAACAGCCCATCTGAAAGAATCTCTGTTTCTAGCCAGGTCATCTACTTCTTCTGTTGTCATGTTCAATGTTTTTCTGGTGTCTTGAAACATGTATTCTTCTTCCATCTTCTTCTTGGTCTGTCCCTGTTTTGTCTTCATGGACCATAACTTCCATTGTTCTTTCCAACCCACTGTGTCTTTTGACATGACCACGGAATTTTAAATTCCAGTGTAGAATGTTGTTTATAGGCCAGTTGTTTTCAATGTCTTCATTGCTCTTTTGCATTATCCAAGCTATCAGAAGGAGTTTTATGAAGCATTTTGTTTTAAAAGAATCAATTTTCTTCTTTGCCGTTTGCATCCGCCTTATGAGAAGGAAAATTCTCATATATCACATCAAGATCTAGCCGGTTAAAGATGGAGTGTTGTCAGCCACGAGTTTAGGGGAAAAATCAAGGGACACATGTACACACATATGAGTGCTGACTATGCAACTATCTAGTGTCATGATGTTGTTCCTACCCCTCCAACATAAAACAGGACAAAGAGCTGAGTTTGCATTATCAAAAGACTTAAATGCTAAAGAAGAGGCTGTAATAATAATATTTCTAAAGCTCTATAGAACCTGTATGGTTTTACTCATTCCCCTGATCAGTGATGAATCTCTGGTATTTCTCCAGCTCATCTCTCTCATGATTCTCTTACTCTATTTTTTTTTTTTTTAGAATATGATTACTTGTTTCATGCATCACTTTTTTCTTCACAAAAGTAAAATGTGTCATATACTTAGAAAGCAGGCAAACAGTAACATATTACACACAGAAATATAACCTGTAATTGAATCATACTATCTTGAACAAACCTGCAACTTCTACACACCGACATTGTTGCCAAAGAGTGAACAACCTGTAGAACCTGATCAGCATTTGTATGTGTGTGTTTTTTGCATCCGCTAACTTTATATTCCTATAAGTCCCAAGGGACTGAATTTTGTGTGTGTATTTTTTTGTTTTCACCAGAAAGCCATGTGTTCACTCTTGCCACACAGACAGATATATTCTCTGACATCTCTCAGTTACCCTCATGGTCACTCTTGCCACACAGACAGATATATTCTCTGACATCTCTCAGTTACCCTCATGGTCACTCTTGCCACACAGACAGATATATTCTCTGACATTTCTCAGTTACCTTCATTTTCTATCATTAGCATCATCATCATGTGCCATACCTGTTGGCGTGGGCGATCCTGTCCTTCCACAATCTTCTGTTTACAGTGCATCGTATCAGTTCTGTTGTTGGCTGTTCTATGCCATGACACCAAGCTATCCAGTATTTTCTCTCTTTGTCACCCGCGATCTCTCTTTCCTTTTATTTTGCCATTTGTAACCAAGTATTCCAACTTTCCTCTTCTCATGATGTGCCCGAAAAATGTTGATTGCTTTTTTCTGATGTTTTTTAAGAGTTCCCTTTTTGTGTTGGCCTGTTTGAGAATTTCCTCATTGGTCTTTTTAGCTGTCCAGGGAACTTTTAACATTCTTCTTTCCATCATCAGGAGTTTTTAATAGATATTTTTCTTATCAAATGTACCCAGAGGCCATAAATGGCCCACTTTTTTCTATTTCCAACTGTCAAGAGTCCTTTAATGTGTGCAGAGTGCACATGAGACCTTGTGCTTTTAGCCATTTAAACAAGAGTGTTTAGACATCAAACCTCACTATCCAGAGATCAGGGGAGGGTAAAGCATGAAGAAATCATAGATTTGAAGAGATAAATTCCCAGCCATTATACAAGAGTGTTTAGACATCAAACCTCACTATCCAGAGATCAGGGAGGGTAAAGCATGAAGAAATCATAGATTTGAAGAGATAAATTCCCAGCCATTATACAAGAGTGTTTAGACATCAAACCTCACTATCCAGAGATCAGGGGAGGATAAAGCATGAAGAAATCATAGATTTGAAGAGATAAATTCCCAGCCATTATACAAGAGTGTTTAGACATCAAACCTCACTATCCAGAGATCAGGGGAGGGTAAAGCATGAAGAAATCATAGATTTGAAGAGATAAATTCCCAGCCATTATACAAGAGTGTTTAGACATCAAACCTCACTATCCAGAGATCAGGGGAGGATAAAGCATGAAGAAATCATAGATTTGAAGAGATAAATTCCCACCATCTATGGCATGATTCAAACTCAGAACCCAGTCATCTACTGACTGGCCATCTTACCTCTAGACCACACATAACCCTCAGTTTATATGTATATAAAATACGCTAAATAATAGTAATATTTTGTCAAATAGTAAAAAATAGCCATATAAAATGTGAAGCAATAAGGTATCAATCTATATAGTTTGTCAGCCCTGACTGCTTAATCAAAGAATCACCTAAATTTAAAAAAAAAAAAAAAACAGCCTCCACAAATGGAAAGATGCTGGAGACTTAGAACGTACAAAGAACACCACATTATTAGTCCATTTCTACAAACACATTCAATAAAAAAAAATGTATTCATCATTAACTATATGGCTACACTGAGAGGCATTAACCCTTGATTACAATCTATCTATCTATTGACCTTTCGAGCCGTAACCGGCCCATAGGGCGTAGACCAAGATACACCTTCTCCTATATGAATTTTTGTTCTAACAGTTTTCTTTTAAAGATATTTTATCAAATCTCGCCATCTGGTTACAATACCATAGTAAAATTTATACCACATCAAAATACACAAATTCCTCAAAATTTGACATTTTTCAGTGTTCATCAAAAATTTTTCAGTGTTCATCAAACTTACACGTGCGCACACACACACACACCTCTGTGTGCCTTCCTAAGTACCACTTCCAATGACTCCTGAGTTTGTTTCCATTGCTTTTGGAGATCGAGATAAATCATTTAATGCAAACCAAAAAAAACAGCAAACTTTTTTTTTCTGTGACTAGGGAAATTTCCTCAGTCATCAGCAGACATAAACCAACCCTTTGTGACTCAGGAAACACAGCGAATAACGCTATGCAGTCGTCAAACATACTGACAAACTTAGGACGACCATACAGATAGACATTGTAACACGTCCTGTCCAACAATGAGGTGAAACAGATGGTCATAAATCAACCTGAGGTTGTAATTTTTACTTCGGTATCGTAACTGGGAGAGTTACAGATAGGTATCGTAATCAAGGGTTGATGACTTCACAGTGAGATAATGATGTCTTGTTAAAACTTACCAACAGGGAAGTATCTTTCTGCATTGATGTACATCTTAGCAATTGTATTTAGTTTGTTGCTGATGTTGGTGATTCTGTCAGCAGTCAGCATCTGTGCTGTGTTGGCAATTTCTGGAATACACACATACAAAAAGCACAATTTTAGAAAGATGAAAAATATGTGTGTGTGTAGATATATATATATATATTTGGTCTATATGTTTAGTTTAGTCAACAGATGATCTTCACTGCACATCACAGTCAACACCACAGTGCTCAGATCCCCTCCCCACCATACATAAGTGAAAGCACTTTAGATGGTTTTCTTTTCAGATGCAAAAACTCCAAAGCAGCAGTGAAAACCTTGAAAATGGAGACGTAATTTTGTGCATTTGTATCCTCATAACTATTTTTGCCTGGGTAGAGGGCCATATTTGGCCTACTCGATTTTTAAATGCCAAGGTTTCTTTAACATGCCCAGAGTGAGCACCGCCCTCTTGTTTTTCTCCTTTATCTGAGACGACCAGACACTGATCTCACCAACCAGAGACCAGGCTAAGTTAAAGCTAAGAAAAATCCACAGACGTGAAAGATAAAATTCCCACCAACTCGTGTGTGTGCGTTTTTTATTTTGAAAAACTCAGCTCAGATCCTTCCTGTTCAAAGGCAGGATCTTACTTCTAAACCACCCACGCCCTCCATAGACTAACTCTGTGATAAGGTGTAGTCTGGATAATTTAAAAAATCCAAATAATCAATAACTTAGTTATGTAATAAAAATGATCAAATAACAATATTATAGCTTGCATATACAAATGGAAATATTTAAAATCACAAATAACAAACATTACGAGGAGCTTGCATGTTCAACATTGGGATGTACATTTGGTGAAAATTCACTGTCATTTTTGACATTTTAAATGTAAAGCTTGTGTTTAGTCATAAAAAGCAAGATACAAAAATTGAAAATGTGTTCACAACTAAATCAGACAGCAAAGATCAGCATCTTTGATAATCAGAAACTGAGGCAACACAATTCTGCACTATGATCAGCAAGTCTAAAAAAAATGAAAGTGTGATGTACCTTTGTCAATGGTATTGATATGGGTAATTGGACGTACCTTTGAAAAGTGAGGAAAGAGGCAGCATTATTTAAAAATTGTTACAGTTAATTACAAAATTTAACTAAGAAAATAGAGTTATCATATTCTTGGTGCTAGAACAAATTACTAGTAGGAGGTTTAAAATATTTAAATTTACCTTTGTCAATGATATTCTGCCACAAGTTCTCAATCAGAGCAGCATCATACAGGCCAGCACAATGGATAATTGCAAGCTTCACTTCATGGAGGTCAAATCTGTCAGCAAAGTCTTCATACAGCTAGGAGAGAAAATATTTGTGAATTAGAACAAAAATAAATATTGGGGAAAAAATATTCATCTATTATAAAAATCAAATGCATTTTGAAAAAAAAATTGTTAATTATAAATAAGTGCGGTCTTGTGGTAGGTATATCAGTTTTTCTATACACTTGCAAAAATTGGACCATTACAGCATAGCTACAGAAGACTACTTTCTCATCAGCAGTGAGAGAATTAACCACTCAGCCACCAATGCTTTCATATTTATATACAAACTGATTATTTTCAACCCTTTGGACTTTCAGCATCAGTATACAAACTTATTTTCAACCCTGTTAACTGTCATATTTTTGCATGCAAGCTTTTTCATTTCAACCCTTTAGATGTCATTATTTTCATGTAAGTTACTTATTTTCAACTGTTATATTTTTCATCCAAGCTGATTATTTTCAACATTTTAATTCTAAATTCGTTATGTAAGCAATTTATTTTCAACTCCTTAGAACATAATTATCAGCATGTAAGCAATTTATTTTCAACTCCTTAGAACATAATTATCAGCATGTAAGCAATTTATTTTCAACTCTTTAGAACAGTATTATCAGCATGCAAGCAATTTATTTTCAACTCCTTAGAACATAATTATCAGCATGTAAGCAATTTATTTTCAACTCTTTAGAACAGTATTATCAACATGTAAGCAATTTATTTTTAACTCCTTAGAACATCATTATCAGCATGTAAGAAATTTATTTTCAACTCTTTAGAACAGTATTATCAGCATGTAAGCAATTAATTTTCAACTCCTTAGAACATCATTATCAGCATGTAAGAAATTTATTTTCATCTCTTTAGAGCATCATCTACATGTAAGCAATTTATTTTCAACCATTTCAAACATCATTTTTTTGTATGTAATCTATTTATTTTAAGCTGTCATCTTTAGTTTCTAAGCTGATTATTTCCAATTCAGCCTCATCATGTACTATTCCAGAGAAAGCCATGGAGATGAATTCGAACTTGTATTCGGAATATGTAGAAATGGATAGAAAGAAAAGAAAACAAACAAAGTTTTAAAACAACTAAAAATGAAAAGAGAACTACTAAATACAATTCAAACAAGACAAATGCGATTTTTGGGCAATGTTGGGGAAAAAGTGTTAAATCCAATCTTTATTTTAATTTGTACCTGAAGTACTGAGTTCAACATGGTTTTTTTTTTTTTAATTACCATCTCCTGTTAAGAAATTTTTTAAATCAATGCATTTCCATCAATATACTTCAGTGTGGTCAACATACAACTCCAAGGATTTTATCCTTCACAGCATTCTCATGGGTCAGAACTTGTCTTGAACTGAAATTATTTAAGTTGCAAGACTGGAAAATATGTTCTGCATTATCGTGAGATTGACCACAGGAACTTTTTCTTCAGAGTTGTTTGTCTTGTGATCATGTGATCTTTACTCTTTGTCCTGTTTCACAAAGGAAGAGTAGGAACAACATAATAGATGAAATGGCCAAACAGTCGTTATTCATGTGTGTGTGTGTTTAGATTTTTTCCCTAAACTTGTGCCATGGCTAACATGCTCTTGTCTTCAGCAGGTTGGATCTAGGTCAGTTTGGCTGGCCACATGATAAAAAAATCATTGTCTTCGAGTTCAACAGACACACGAACTAGATGCACCGGTTACATACCATCATAAGAAACAGATGATCAAATCAATCAGAGGACCACAAGCTCCAAATCAGGATGCCTTTCATTATATGATATTTTCATAATATGAGTAGATGTGAACAAGTTATTATTATACGCATCAGAACAGGACCACAGTCACATGTATACAAAATTCAAGATCTGCACCTCAACTACGTGTACATGTGGACAGGCGCCCCAGACTGCTGAACACATACTTCAAGACTGCACTGAATATAGTAGACTGAGGAAAATCCATTGGCCCATAGATACAACACTACAGACAAAGCTATATGGGCCACTGCAAGAATTACAAAAGACAGTAAAATTTATACAGGAAATGACATTGCAGATATAGACAATAATTCAGGCGAACGAAAGACAGACAGACGGACGGACAGATAGATTGTCTTCAAGTCTGAAAATTGTGTGAACTAAGTAGTGTTTGTTCAGATTTCAAATGAAGTTCTAGAACTTACAGAAGTTATATCCAAAAGTTCAGAGTCCAACTTTGACTTTGCTGCCTCCACATCCGCAGACCTCCCCATGTTAGACAGACACTTATACACCTGCATTTGCAGACGGGCAACCTGAAGGGAAAATTATACATTTTATTTGATCATTTTGTTTTAATTGTAAAGCAGTGATACTAATAAGCTAAAAATAAATATGCAAATATAAAATGACTGAATGCCAACTGGAAGAAATTAATCACAGCAGTCTGGGCAGGGAGACAGGCAATAAGACACTGAATAAAGTATGCATGCTGCTGGTTCATATAGCTGACTGGTTACATATCATCATTACCATCATCAAGTACCAGGCCTGCTGGCATAGGTGATCATGTCTCTCCACTACTTTCAATCATGACAGTTATTTATCATTTCTGTTGTTGACCTTCTGCCAAGCCATTCTCTTAAGTTGTCTGGTATCTTTTCTCCCCTCTATCTTTTCATCCCTCAATTTTCCCAGTTCTCACAATAGATTCCAGCTGTTCTCTTCTCATTACATACCAAAAAAAGATGATTGTTTCTTCCTAATATTGGAAATTAGCTCTCTTTTTGCTTTGGCCTCTTTCAGAATGTTTTCATTACTCTTCTTAGCTGTCCATGGTATTCTCATCATTCTTCTGTAAAACCACATTTCTACAGACTCCAGTGATTTTCTTGTCTGTTGTCCATGATTCACATCCATATGTTAAGACTGGCTCTACATAACATTTAAGAACTCTCTTATGGTTACATATACACATTCCTAATCAATCATGTTGATTGTCCTGAGCATTTTCCCATTTCCCCCTATTCCTGGATTCCTGAAACAATTTTCTCAACAACTACTGATTTCAATATTGGAAATTATGGAGGCGAAGGCGCGCCTCACAACACCAGAGCTGAAAGTTGTCAGCGACCCACAGCTGATGGCTTGCGCCAGGATCGGTGAACCAGAACCATCCAGACCCTGCTCCACCTCTCCATTGTGTCTCTAGTAACAGAGTAACCTGTCTAGTCTGGCCAAGCAATTAGGGGTCGAAAAGGGAAGACAACCCGGTACTCAAAAATGTCAAGCTGAAGTTGGATGTGTTGGGCCAAAAGGCGCAAATATCACAGTTATACTGCAAACCACAACACAGTGTAGACACGCCCACTTAACATCCTTTTATGGGCAGATGACGAAGAGGTATACTCCTTTAGTCATCGGGCGAACGCAAGCAAGTAATATTGGAAATTATGTATTGAAAAGGGACAAGATGACTAAATAACAGCTTTCAACAGTCGAACCAACCATAGAACCACACAAAAAATACAGACAATTCTGAAACAAGGTAGGAAAACAGAATGGAAAGAGTTATATGGAACATAGCCAGAATATGAAAACTTAGACAAACTCAGACATGATGAGCCCAAGATATAGGTCATTGTGGCCTCACAGAGCACAACTTTACAAGAAAGGACTCAGTGATTCTGCAACATGTGACTGTGGAGCAGCCAAACAAACTCCAGAAAATATCCTAATGGACTGCAGCACTCTCAATACCCTAAAAACACAAATATGGCCCACAAAAACAACCCTGCATGACAAATTATGGGGAACTGGTGATGACCTCAGCTGCACACCCTTTTGTTCATGATTCAAGCTGGTCTAAATGTTTTAATGCATAGAAGTTGCTGATTATTGAAGAAAAAGAATGAAAATTGAGAACTAGTTCAGCCATGCTGTATACCACAACACATCAATGCCTATTTCAGGAAAGATAACACTGAAGAGTGGTCATTGGAAGATTGTTAACTCTCTCCGTACGTTTCGCCGCACTGTGCGCCATGCTGAGATTGGCACCGTACGTTTCGCCGCATAGAGCGCCACGCTCAATTTTATTAGTGTGAACGCCATCAAACCATATTCTTTTTAAATGTCTTGTATCATCTTGATATTGGTGAAATCTAATAACTTGTTCAATTATCTAAAAATTCATATGTAATATGTTAGATAAATATAAATATGTAGATCGATTCTTAAAACGATGAAAAATTTTGTCTCTGAAATCTCTTCTGATGCGTCGATAAAAAGCTTCCGTACGGAAGGAGTTAAAAAACAAGAATCAGAATCAATTATGAGACTGAGCCAGGCTCTGTACACGAAGGAGCAACTGAGAGTATACATCAGGAGTATATAATCAGCAAACTATATGAACTATTCTTGATCCTTTCTGCACTGTTAGACGTCGCATCGGGCTTGTGTTTTTTTGCCTTCCTCAAACAAAGAAAAAAGCAGCCAACCAAACAATTATACATATCTTATGTTTTGTCTGAAACCAAAAGCTACCTGTGATAAAGTAACTACTTTCTTTCACAAACACTTCATTTACATACCTCCATTTTCTCCTCCAATTCATGGAGGAACTCACCAGCTGCTGATGTACCCAACCTGGAGGTGGAGCTCTTAGCACAGATTACAGCCCTGGATAAGTACTCCAGCCGCTGGGTTAGGTTAATGGTGGAGCTGTTGGGCAGAAAGTAAGAAACATTAGTAAAAAGTAAGAAACATTAGTAAAAAGTAAGAAAGTAGAAACTTTAAAAGGAATATTTATAATTGGTTGCTTAGGAGACATAAGCAATAAGGAGACTCTACCATAATCATAAAGTACTGTGCCGACTAGCAATGTTGACCATGCCTCTTCACAACTTTGTATCTCTAAAGCCGTTTATCCATTCAAATGTTGATGTCCCACCATACCACCCCTAAAATACTTTATAACTTTTCTCTATTTTTCCCTCTATTTTCTGGTTGTCAGTGTATTCCAGTTGTTCCTTTCTTACAACACAGCCAAAAATCACAACTGTTTCCTCCTCCTTTCCTTCCTCATTTGCCTTTCAGCGTTGAGGGGAGATATAATTTGCAGCATTTTGCTCTTCTGTTCACCTCTGCTGCTTTTGTTTCCTAGTCCTTCTAATATTCTGTAAATCCATCTTTTTCGTGGTCAACCCCTGGGTCTGGTGTTCTCGCAACATTTATTGAAGTCGCGTGTTGTGTTTTGATCTCTCTGCCTTGTCACGTGGCCAAACCACTTTATCTGTTGTTTCTTTATTTATTCTATGGTGGGGGTTATTCCTAGCTTTGTTCTCAGTACTTCATTTCTGATCTTATCTCTCAGACTGTTTCCTGTCATTCGTCTATCACATTTCATCTCAGCAGAGATTATTTTTCTTATTGTTCTTGCATCTAGGATACAGGACTGGCATTGGTAGCACAACGTTGGGATGAAGATTGTATTGTAGAGTACCTCTTTTGCCTCTAGAGTTATTTCCTTGTTGGACAATAGCTTTCTCCTGATGCTTGTAAATTAGCTTTATTTCAGCTTTGTATTCTTCTAGAGTGTCCTCATTACTCTCTTTAGATGTCCATTGTATTCTTAATATTCTTCTGTAAACCACATTTCTGTGGCATTCAATGTGATTTTCTTATCTGTTATCCAGAATGCACTTCATTATGTGAAGACTGGATCCACACAACCCTAAATAACACATTTTCTAATTCCCATTCACTCTATACTAATCATTGTAATAACTGAAGAAATATTAGAAAATCAATCAGAAGTAATTAGCTGAATAATAAAGACATCTAATTCTTAATATCTTCAGGCTTTCAATTATTTTCTGCTGCTATATATATTTTCTAAACAAAGATGACAAGTGCCCTGTATCATTTCTATCTCTTTTCTGCCTCTTTTGTCAACAATTTTACATGTTTCTACCACCCATGGTGGAGTAGGGGTTAATGGACTAGACTTGATTGACATAAGGTTGGGATACAATCCTAAATGATAGTTTCTAGATTCGCCCAAACTTAAATGGTTACTGGATTTTTCTGGGAAGAAAGAAACATACCATATTGAGCATATTATCCAAAAATTAATAGATAATTTAAAAAATATTGGAACTAACACCATATTCCCTGTATGCTGCAGGGTATGATGGGTTTTTTTTCTTTTATCTGCATGTAAACAATTAACAAGTATAGCAGGTCACAGTAATAGTGTACTTCAATTATTTACTTTACTTTTGGTCCAGGCACGTAGGGGAAAATTGAAAATAATCTGTCAATATTAGACACATTTTTTAAAAGTAAAATAAAATCAGGTCTAATTCATTTGTTGCATTCTGTTTTTTTTAAATATAAATGTTTAGTTTCAACAAAACTACAAAGAAACAAACATTAATTGTTGACAGGCTAATTAACTAGAGAAAAAATATAGGAAAGACTATCAACTATCACTATGTCACTATTGAGTAATAGTTTGTATTCTTTCAGGTACCTACTTTCTAGCAGGAAAAGACTTGAGTGTTCAAATTAGGGTAGACTGTAAAGAGAGGTAACTAGAACCACTATGTGTTGAGCATGAACATGATGACAACTAAGTAATACTGACCCATGTCTCTCTGCAAGCTGTGCAAGGATACGTGTCGCTGCCTGGAAGTTTTCAGTCTTTTCGTAGTATTTCCATAAAATATCCAGACCACTTGTGTTTTCTGTCTGCAGGTTTACTTTACGTCGTAGATATTGTTCCACATATGGTGTATTGATCTAAATGAAGGCAAATTATGGATATATTATATTAGAATAAGATAGAAAATATTAATATTAGTAAAAATTTGCCAGTGTGACTACCGGGGTCCTGACCATGGTGAGGGAAGATTAGAAAAGAGCGACTCTTAAATGCCACACGTCATCATCATCATCATTGAGTGCCGTCTTCGCATCGAAGGTTGGCTACCATGGAGCGCCATTCCACTCTGTCTCTTGCTTTGATGGTGCAGTTTGTCATATGTTGAAATGTCCATCTTATGTCATAAAGAGACAGATCAGGAGAATTGGGGACAAGGTCTTCACCAGGTGTGTGTGTGTGTGTGTGTGTGTGTGGGGGGGCAATTTGATCATTAAAAGATACACTGTTCAGGAGTTTCAGCTCATTAGCTTCTTGACCGCATTTGTTCTGTTCTCAGTTCCTTTCTACTTTACATTATAAGGGGTAAAATGAGGTGATCTTGTCAGAGTTATGGAGTTAATATTATAAATAAATAACAATCTGTGCAGAATTTGATATTTTGTTAATCCATACTTTTGGATGTCTTCCTTATCATCTTTCTATGGGGGTAATATATGATGATATCCTTGCTGATAGATATAATCATATATCTGCCTTAATATCAATACAAATAAAGTTAACTAAAAATGTTAACCAAAACCAACTTCCCAATTTGAAATTGAATGAGTTGAACAATATATAACATAACCACATTACTCCTATGAAGTGACAACATATACAGCTAAAAACAAACCTCTAGCAATTTTTGTGCATTGTTTGTTGCAAACAGCCAATCATAGAGAGCAGCATGAAACAAAGGGTCATCACTCCGCAAGGCTGTCTGAAACATATCTTCTCTCTGTTGACAAGAAACATTTGTTAGAAAAGCTCCTTCTCACAACATGATGTTAACTTAATGAACAATATTTAAGTAAATAAATATTTTAATTTTATTGGTTTAATTTGAGCGGTTTATTTTATTAACTGTTCTTATAGTTCTAGAGTGTGACCAAGAATACTAAATAAATGTGTTGAGCTACCTCTTCAGCATTTGTCTTTTGATCATGCAAGCTTTGTCCTGTTTTATGATGGAGGGGTAGGATCAACATCTTGAAATAAGATAGGCTGGCCGCTTGATCAGTACTCGTATGTTCCCTGATTTTTCCCCCTAAACCTGCGCTGTGGTGGGCACACTCCATCTTCAGACGGCTGGATCTTAATTTGACACAGGGGTTTTCCTTGTCATAGGGTGGATGCTAGCCAGGGCTGTTGAGCCAACCCTGCCCATTGTTTCTGTCTGGGTGTTCTCTCATAGCCTTTCCTTCTTCTAATAACAAATGAAAGGCAGTAGTGGTTTGTTTTTCAGGGTGTCCTTCCTCTTCTTTTAGTTCTAGATGTATGTCAAGAATACTAGCTAGATATGATGAAGTACTTCAATTCTGACATTAATTCAACACAGTGTTGAGTGGTGCACCAAACTTCTTGCATTTACAGTTCATTACTTCAGCTTACTACAAGAATTATAGATTAGGCTGATCCAGAAGTCCACAAATGAAACTGCAAACTGACTTTTAGTTAATGTTTTGAACACTTCTTCAGACTCTTATTACTCACATCATGAAACAATCAATTTCCTTATCTCTTAGTTACATGAACAAGCTCTACAATGGGGTATAAGTCTACATTGTATTTTTTAATAGTTCTAGGTATGAAACAAACCTATTGCTAAACATTCTGTTTTTAAACATTTGAGACTGACTCTAGTGTAGGATGTTTCAAAAGCAATTATAAACTTTGTTTTATGTTCACAATGTAAGATTTGCTACACAAATTGTTTGTAAAAGTAACTAAAAGCAACAAATTAAAAATTAAACAATACTGACCAGTTTTCTTAACTTCTTCACTTTCACTCATTTAGTGGACGTGGATAATTATATCGCTTATTTATGCCAAAGCAGCAACATCTGTGCCTTTTGGCCCAACACAACTACCTTCAGCGTGAATATATTTAGATTAACATTTCTGCCTGGGCAGCGACCACTTCTAGCATAATCTTTTTGACTTTTAAGTGCCAAGAGTTCTTGAGAGTTCTAAATATTGAATCTCACTACCCTGAGACCAGAGGAGAGTAAAGCCACGGAGAATCCATAAATTTGAAGCGAAAAATTCCCACATACTGTGGCGGGATTCAAACCCAGGACCTTCTCGCCTAGAGGCCAATGTCTTACCTGTAGACCACCCGGTTCCCTTTTATTTAGATGTAATCTCCTAAGATGAAGCCTGATTATTCATTTGAAACTGGTTTTGCTCTTCTTTCATCAGAAGCTAAAGCAGCATCAATAATTTACATGAATCCAATGGCTCTCTGACTTTCCAAAAGACAGATAGGATTGCAGAATGTTTCCTGTAGCTTTATAACTTTATTTACAGCAACGTCACAGTACTTCTGTTCTGTCTTCTGTACAAGTCAACACCATGTGCCATACCAGTTGGTGTAGGTGATCATGTCCTTCCACAATCTTCTATCCACCATGCATCGCATCAATTCTGTTGTTGACTGTTTTCCATGCCATGACACCAAGCTATCTAGTATTTTCTCTGTCGTCCACGATCTCTTTTCCCTGTATTTTACCAGTTGTAACCAAGTATTCCAACTTTCCTCTTTTTATGATGTGCCCGAAAAATGATGGTTTATTTTTCCTGGTGTTTTTTTAGGAGCACCTTTTTTGTGTTGGCCTCTTTGAGAATACATGTAATACATATGCCTTCTCACAATTTGGTATGGTATTCAGTATATGAAGACAGTTTTTAGTTATTTTTTTAATCTTTCAGTACAGACATCTCTGTTTCCAAGTTACATGAATTCTGTTTTTCTGACTGAATGTATTGTTCTGGGAGTGAAAAGATTAAATAACAAATTATTATTAACAAAACTGTTTTGTTACTCTGGACCACAGAGAGGCTCACTGTGGATTTTGAGAATTTGAAGACTTTGAGAACTGCTAATGTGAATATCATTTTGAAAACTAATGAAGTAGACACTTACAAAGAGCTCTGCTTGTTGGGCATCAATCCTGCTGGAATCAACACTGGCTGGAGGACCTGGTGATTGAGGGACACTGGGAGCCTGAGGATGGCTGACACTGGCGGACCAAAGGTAGCTCAATGTGTCTATTATGCACTTATAGCATTCCATTCTGTTGAGGATGAAAACTTATTAACAAAATTATTATTTTTAATTAACATGTAAAGGTGTGGAAATAATAACAGCTACGTTACAACTGCTCCAGAAATTGTAGAAAAATTTTAAAAATTAAATACAAATTGTTAAATAGATACACCAAAAGATCCAGGTTGTGTGTGTATATATATATATAATAAAGCAGAGATGTGGAAATGTTTAGCCTCACAGCACCCAGCCATAGCATTTAGAGTACTAATTGAAATTATTTAAGTACAATCACGATTCTATACACAAGATCAAGAATTAAACCACAGGACCTAGACAACTAATGAATGCCTTCAAGTATATGCATGATCATGTATACAAGAACAAACAATAAGCCAAAGTAAGTATTTGGGGAGACTTCCGGTCAATATGGCAGATAGGTGGCAGGAACAGTTGAGGCACTGCCTGAAAAGTGTTTCTTGTTGCAGTTTCCTCATATTCCAAGTCCGGCTTGCTGCCAAAGCTACTGAGTTTAGTGCTCTGTACACACCATGAGCTGTGCTTTTCATCCGGATGGTGTTTCTATATTCAGATTGTTTACGACGAATGATGATATTGTATGACGAATGACAGTTCACCTGTGTTCACTTTCGGAGCTGATACGCCTTATGTCTTATGACGTGTGCTGTATTTGCAACGTTGGGGACTGCAACTGCCCTTCTTTGGATATTCAGTGAGATGTTAATTCAGATGATTCCACTGGCACAGGCGGGTTGAGCAATTATAAATTTGTTTGAAGTGATGCCAGGGCCTTCCAATAACTTTAAGTATTTGGAGAATATTGACCAGGATTCAATTACAATGATAATAATCCTGTACACAAGAACTAAGTCAAAGTATTTGGAGAACTAATGAACACTGCTCACATACTATAATGATGATAATAATGATGACCCTACATAATATCTGAACACTTGCTCTTTAAAACATCTACCATAGTTTTATGCAGTCATGACATTAAATACAGAATTTCTTTCCGCAAAGTCTGACTTGAATGTTTGTCTAGCTCGCGACTTCCAGAAAAATTACACCACAACTATATATTTTATATTACAGATCCACCTAATTCACTACAATTTATCTCTCATATTAACATTGAACGCCTATATTTGTATATACAGAAATACAACTTCATAATTTCTGTGAGTAAAAGTGCAAGCCATAACTTTTTTTTGATCGTTTCATTTTTGCTATATTCGTATTTGGAGTCGGTCTATGTTTTAGTGCTCACTGCACCGGTGACCATAAGTGATTTAATATTTTACGATCCATTTAATTCACAACATTTAATCTTTCATATTAACATTGAACACCTATATTTGTTTATACAATAATATAAATTTTAAAAATTTTGAGAGCGAAAGTAACAGTAATAATTTTGTTGACAGGTTCAATTTCGTGAAATTTGTCCTGGAAGTTCAACTACATTTTTGTGTTCACAGCGCCAGTAAAAGCAACAGTTATAAACACTGGGCTATTTAGGACGACAATTGTTATTTTAGTAAATTTGAGAGATGAACTAAAACAACAGACACTGCATTGTCGATGGCGTTACATAAATAATAACTATTTTTATAGCAGAAAAGCGGGAAAAGATAATTAAAGCTGCATTGACAGACATCTTGAATGTAAGTTAGAAACATTGAAATTTTTGTCAGGGGAAGGGATTCATTTGCATCATGATTTAGATCATTTCAACTAAAGAATGTGTCCCAAAAAGGCGTGACATACAAGAATAAGGACTAAGCTATAGCATTTTCAGAACTTATGGACACTGCTAAACTACAATGATGATGGTCCTGAACACAAGTGAAGGGTAAACACTATGAGCCATAAAATGAAATCTAAAGCATTAAAATGTTTATTATTTTAAAAAATATTCATAAACTTTCTGTACTGCAAGTACCCTTAATGTGACTAATGAATTTTATGAGCAGAGCTGAGATCCAGACAAGTGATCATAATGCTTATGGACATGTTCAATCACAATGAAGATGGTTTCAAATAGAGGAAATTTAAATTCAACAAAGAAATGAATCTAACCTTGAAATGTAAGCCTGCATGCCTTGAATATCTTCCTGAGGTTCCCCATTCTGATAGAAGTGAACAGCAAGCTGCTGTGGGTCTGTCTTTCTGGCTTCATTGAGCCCAAGCTCCACAATGCCCAAGTAGTAGTGGACCTGTACCAGCTGCGGGCAGATGATGTTCAAGTTCAGAGGCTGGCTAACTGCCTTGAGTAGATGCAGGGCCTCCTGCAACTGCTGCCTCTTCTCTAGCTGATTGTGGCTAACTTTTGCAGCTTGTAGTAGTTCATTAGACTGGAATTTAATTTCACAAAATTACAAGTCAGAAAATATAACAATACTCTTGTATCATATCTTTCTGTAGAAGTGTGAGTTGTTGCAACATTCGCTGTACTATGCAATAACATTCCAAGGTAAGATAGCTAGTGCTCTTACTCGCACTCATCTTCTGCACATGCTCAATTATTACTTCTCATCAACATCCAACTTAAAAAAAAGGATGTTAAACTGACTTAGACGTGATCTGCTACCATTTACAGCAAGCCAGGATATTTTGCATCTTTTGGCCCAACACATCTGACTTCAGCACTTCATTTTTGAGTGTCTGGTTGTCTTCCCTCTTATACCCCTACTCAGTTGGCTAACTCATATAGACTGGTTAGTCTGAAACCAGGGCCCCAGATTAGAGGTAGTGTAGTATCTTGATCAGTTCTGGTACACACTCTTGGCTCAGGCAGCCAGCTAGCTATGCAAAAAAATATTCAATTAATCATGCACGTATTTGTTTTTTTTTTTAATTGTCTTGTCATACTGATGAAGGTCTGTAATGGAAACGATTATAATTTTGTACTGCCTTCATGTTAGTAAAGTTGCTATGTCTAATTTTATATTTTGTGTGCCTGTCTCCATGTTTGAAACTTGTTTACCTGTAAACATTGGGCACCTAACCTTTTGTCAGGGAAGGAAAGGCACCTGGGGATACAGCACTCCTCCAAAAGATGTGCTCAAGAGAAATGGAGTCATAACACTCCTCTTCTCAAAGACAATAATGCTACCTTTTTTGTGTTATGTTGGTCTCTGTGCTGTAATGCTTGGAAGCCTGATTGTTTTTACAATTTCTTCACTCCCTGCTGGTCCAACTGTGTCTACTTTTATTACAAAATACAACAATTCTTCATGATTAGTCAAGGCCATGTACAGACAACAACACAACTGAATCCTTGACTCTGTAGCCATGATATAACTATTATTTGTTCAGAGAAAACTGGTGCAATAATAATCTGAACTGGCCAGAAAGTAACAAAAGTGGACATAAATCGAAATGTCAGTCTTGTTTGTTTTCAGGTAGCAACCATAATATATCTGGGCTCTCTCAAGAACAAGGTTTGCAGTCTTCTCCTGAAATGATCAAGCGTCATTTTTTAATGAATCCAGACCTTTCAATGATGCGCCAAAAGAAGTATTTTATTTGAAGACAAAACACACGAACAAACTTTCCTCTTTTGCGATCAATGAGATTGAGATTCTGAATTATCTTTTGAAGTCTGCTGCTTGTTTCAGTTCTATAGAGAGAAAAAATACCCCACGGTCGACCCAGCCACTGGCAGAAATGAGTACCAGGTTAGTGCTCTGGGAAGGTGTGGAATGTCGACTCACATTGTGAGTTTCGATGGTTGAAGCGACACTGTCACCAGACACTTCTGGATAGGTGGCCGAACATATATGGGTGAAAGCTTGTGTGCTAAGATGCTGATTCAAGTCACTTTGCCTTTACCTCACTGTGGAATATCTTGAGCATCAACAGTGCAAATAAGTTACCAAAAAAACCCCCCAAAAAAAACAATTAAATCAAACATACCTCTGAATGTTTAGCATCAACAGTGCAAATAAGTTACAAAGACCACAGCAATGAAAGTTTAATACCCTTGAACATATTGCACCAACAGCATAAATTAAGTTATATAAATAAACCACAATTAAAACAAATTTACCTTTGAACATGTTGCATCATCAGTACTGTAAAGTGATGGACAGACATGCCTTAGCTTAGCACTTATCGCATCAATGGTTGCATTATCATCAAGGTATCGATTTATTAGGCACTTGATAAGAGTGTTGCATACCTATAAATTTATGTTAATAAAATGTTATAATTTTAGATAAACGTAGATTAACTAAAAATGCACAATTCTTAAAAAAAAAAACTTTATATATAAACACAATTCAGCAGGAATCAGCTCCCCCGATGAGATCGAGATGCTTGCGCAAAACAGAGACAATGGCGAGATTTGATAAAAGATCTTAGCAAGGATTGAATCTGCTAGAAAGAAAATTTAGAAAAGAGAAAGAGTATCTAGGTCTATGCCCTATGGGCCGGCCACAGCTCGAAAGGTCAATAGATAGATAGATATATAAACACAATTGCTACAAAATTGAACTTTATTGTGTACTTTCCAAATGTGATTGTTTACTCTTTGAAACATTTATAATTCCAACAGAGAGATATACTTCTTAGTTAATTCCTCAATGAACCAAAGATGGAACATAGGGTAGAAACCATAACTCTCCATGTTTGAAGAGTCACTTCTAGGTCTTGTTTAGTTCTTAAGCACAATTGGGCACTCTGTTTATTGTTCTGAGTTTTTTGTTTTGTTTTGTTTTATGTTATCAAATGTCCATATGAAGGCCTGGTGTGGGAGTATTCTTTGACTCATTGTGAGCACATCACCACTGTAATTCCTCCATGTTCTCCTTAAACAGCTTCTTCACATGCTGTCTTGGTTGGATTTTTTTTTCTTTTATAGTTTGATTTGTTGTATAATTTATCAAATTTATGTTAAGAGCCTTTGAAGGCATTTATTTTGTAATGCAATGAACATTTTTTTAATTAAGCTTGAGATGCATTTCCCAGCTCTCGTATTCACAAGCTTGTCCTGGTAGGAGTAAACAGTTTGATTTTATGTGCTTGCTAAACATTTTTTATCTCCAAATATTTGTAAGTTTGTTCACAGCATTTAATTTTATTGCAAATGTTAAATACAAATGATAACAAAGGAGTAAAAACTTAAAGAGATTCACACAAGAGACAATTTATGTAAGACCTTTGAGGGCCAATGACCAGCAAGGCCAAAGTGATATCAGATCACAAAAATAAATGAGTAAAAACTTAACTTCCAGCAAACACAAGAGACAGGCAAGCAATTCTCAAGAGAACGAAAGGTAATATTTTCCATTCTCATTTTAGATGACAACTGTGATCTAATCTGATTTGGAAGACTCAGCCTGAGGTTGAAAAGACCATACCTCACAAAGAAGTAGGTATAACCTCAAAACAAACAAACTGAAAGTTTCAGACAAAACTTTGATGATGAAGGTATGACAACAACAAAAATGAGCTTAAGCACTTGACCATATAGACAACAGATGCATGTACTATCTGTTGTATAAACCCACATAGTCAGCAGACAAATGTACTATCTGTTAGTTAATCTATCAATAAATTTATGAAGATGACACTTACATCCTTGCCATTGATAACCAAGTTCTTGAAGCTCATGCATTCTAGTTGATTCTGCATGTCCTAAAAATACAAAGAAACAAGGGCAGTTATATTTGTTTCAATAACATTTGTTTAATGAATAAATAACATACCTTAAGGCATCTGGGGAATATGGTGTTAGTGCCCATGTTTTTCAGCAGCCAACAGTACATTTTATGGGTAATGTGGTCTGTATCATGCCTGGCCAATCTATCTCACCATATCTGCTACTCATTATAGTACAGTATAATTAAACAGTGAATTCACTGAAATAATTGAGTGAAAATATAGCTGTAAGGTTTTGGTAACTAACTACCTGGAGCAGTAGCATTACAGTGATGGTAGAGGAAAGAGGGAGAGAAAAAGTAAGAGAGAGAGAGAGAGAGAGAGAGAGAGACCAGACTCATGAAGGTTAGAAAGGAGAATACTGCAAAGTAGATTAATAAAAGAGAGGAAATGTCGGAGTTTGAATAAGATTGTTGAAGGAAAGAAGAATTCAAACTTATGCTGCAAAATTATTACAACCCATGTGATTGTTGAATAATATAAAATTTGTTAATGTGGTTAGGGTCATTATTTGATAGCGATAATGATAATGGATTAAGCTGATGTCAGATGTTGGGCTTTAAAATGGATAAAAGTAATGTTAAATAATGGGGTTAATAATGTATAACCTCATGCTAAATCATCATCATTATCATTGAGTGCCGTCTCTGCATCAAAGGTTGGCTACCATGGAGCACCATTACACTTCTCTTGCTTTGATAGTACAGGTTGCATGTTAAATGCTGGGGTTAATAATGTATAATGTTTTTGATGTTAAACACTGAGGTTAATAGTGTATAAAACTGATGTTAAATACTGGGATTAATAATTGATAAACCTGAAGTTAAATACTGGAGTTAATATTGTATAAAGCTAATTTCAACTTTATAAAGGATTAAACTGGTGTATGACACTTAACTTAGTTATACCTGAGACATGGCAGCTGCCAACACATGAAGCTGGTGGTCAAGCAAAAGCCTCCACAACCCAATCACCTCCTCAATTCTGTGCAACAAATCTTGAACATGTTGCAATGATATCTTTTCCATCCTTTGAACTTCAGCTAGCAGTCTTTTCCTTGTATGCTCATCCACACCTCCATCATATCGTAAGCCACGGCCAATGCTCAAACTAAATCACAAGAAATATTCATTAATTTGTTAGAAAAAGTGTTAAATCCTTAAGGATTATTTCATATGACATTCTTAAAGAGGTCAAAGTCAAAAGAAAGCTTACCAGCCGTAACAGCAAAAGAACAAAAATTGTAATGGTTTGTACGTGTTACAATATCTACAGACCTTGCTAAAACTATTCTATGGGGCACAGTAGCAAGCAAAAGAAAACAAGGTCGACAAGAAGAGGTGAGAAAACAACATCAAAGAATAGATAGCACTGACCCTAGTCACATCTCAGAAAGCAGCTCTGAACCCCTTCGCTCAAAACAACTAATAATTTCATCCATAGAGAAAATTTACTATTTAACGTAGATGAATAATCATATAGTTTACTTTGTAAGTGATGTAACCAATAATTAATGCTATGACTTGTCTCGGTTGATTCCCTTCCTTCATTTCAGCTTTCTTTTTGGCTGTTTTCAGGAAAATGTAGTAAATAGTGATTTTGAGACCTGACTTGCATTTTCATAGCAAAGGCGCTGGGTGGAAAGTGGTACTCTGTTTCAAATTGTGCTGCACAAAACTGAACTACTTGGAATAACAATTAATTAAAATAGTAAATAAAATTCATAAATTGTTAAATATATTCTGCCCTTGTTATATTCTTCTACTGCTGTGACATATGTTAAACCTAAGTAAAATATACAATGACAAAAACATCCATAGATTTTCAAACTCTCCTTCTTTCTGAAAAATGGAGAGAAAAAAACATTTTTTTAAAATTTACTTATTTCTAAATAATAACACAAACATATTACCTATTCAAATTCCTCGTTCATTTTGTTTATTAAAAAAAAAAACCATAAATTAAGCATGTAGGCGCAGAAGGCCCAGAGATATGCCTCACTAAAGAACACATGTTACTGCTCACATTTTTTTAATGCAGTACTGGGTGGTACTATTTTGTTTTAAAGTCAGGAAGAGAAGGCTGGAAGAAAATTGTGAAATCACTGCCAAGAGTGCTTTAACAACCACCAGGGTCACTGAACTTTTACAGGAAGAAAACAAACTGGAATAAATTGTGACAACTGAAAAATATGGGGGTAAAAGAAGATCGCAGAAGACATAAAAAATACCACAAAACAGTTTAACAGAATGGTATAGCAGGAAGTCAATGTCACTACTAAGTGGGTCTCAAATCATCAAGTAATTATAAATACTTCCCATTCATTAATGAAACACTGAGCCTAAGAATTATCAGCATTACTTTCTAAGAGAAGGGAGAAGAACAATAGGCAGACCCAGAGTAAGATGGACTAACAACATTAAAGAAATGCTACAATATCATCAATTGACAATAGTTGAAGCTGCCAAAACTTTTCATCTCCACTGAAACCTGAATGGGTTACTAGAGGAAGTGATGAAAGAAAGAGAGCTCATTGACAACCAAGTAATGCAGCCTGGACAACAAATATGCATCACAAGTATCAAGAACAGCTTTTAGAGCCCATTTCATAATTCTTATTTGTTCATTGTTAGAATTGACTAGATCCATACCTTAAGCAGATGACAAAGAGCGAGCAATATTGGTGGTTCCAGTAGCTTGCAAGTAGTACACATTACTAGCTTATATTTCCTGATTGCTATTATTACAAAATATTTCAAACCAAAGTATTCTTCGCAATATCAAAAACTCACATGTCTGTCTGCGAATCCAGGTCAAATTTGGAGTTGAAATCCACAAAGTCAGAAAGATCTCTCACTAGCTCAAGTGCCAAACACAGTTGGTCTATACTGAAACTGCTAGTAAGCTGAAACACACACAGAGCCAGAGAGTTATTAGCATTACATTCTTAATGAGAGGGCCAGAGAATTGTTAGCATTATACTCTAAGTGACACTAAAACAGAGCCATAATTTTAGCATTACATTCAAAATATAACTAGAACCAACAGAGCCAGAGAATTACAAGCACTACATTCTAAATGACACGCAAACATTCACAGCCAGAGAACTACTAGCACTACATTCTAAATGACACTCAAACATTCACAGCCAGAGAACTATAAGCACTACATTCTAAATGACAAACATTCACAGCCAGAGAATTACAGGCACTACATTCTGAATGACACTCAAACATTCAGAGCCAGAGAACTACTAGCACTACCTTCTAAATTAGACTTAAACATTCACAGCCAGAGAATTACGGGCACTACATTCTAAATTACACTAAAATTCACGGCCCGAGAATTACTAGCACTACATTCTAAATTAGACTTAAACATTCACAGCCAGAGAATTACTAGCACTACATTCTAAATTAGACTAACATTCACGGCCCGAGAATTACTAGCACTACATTCTACTTAAACATTCACAGCCAGAGAATTACTAGCACTACATTCTAAATTAGACTTAAACATTCACAGCCAGAGAATTACTAGCACTACATTCTAAATTAGACTCTTAAACTTTCACAGCCAGAGAATTACTAGCACTACATTCTAAATTAGACTCTTAAACATTCACAGCCAGAGAATTACTAGCACTACATTCTAAATTAGACTTAAAAATTCACAGCCAGAGAATTACTAGCACTACATTCTAAATTAGACTTAAAAATTCACAGCCAGAGAATTACTAGCACTACATTCTAAATTAGACTTAAAAATTCACAGCCAGAGAATTACTAGCACTACATTCTAAATTAGACTTAAAAATTCACAGCCAGAGAATTACTGGCACTACATGACACTCAAATATTCACAGCCAGAGAATTACTGGCACTGCATTCTAAATGACACTGTTTAAAAACAAAGCTGTCGAAAGTGCAATGAGGTTAGTGCCCCAGACTTAGGCCAGACCATATGAGACCTTGGGAGCCGCGATAGCTGAGTGGTTAGTGAACTGGACTACAAAGGACAAGCGGTCGGGTTCGATCCTGACTGACGGCTTCCGGGTTCACCCAGCCTTAAATGGGTACCGGATTTTATTCTGGGAAAGTAAAGCGGATTGGGCGTAATACTGACCATATTGCCCCAAAAATCATGTGCCGAGGGTCTGTAAAAATGATGGTCAGTAACACCATATTCCCTATATGCCACTTGTGGAGTGATGGGGGCTCTTTACTTTTTTTTTACTGTTGGATGCTTGTTTGTGTTTTTGTAGAGAGAAATGTCGGCCTTTTTGTGATTTGTATTATAGCATTAGTGCTTTTTCCATGCCGAACTGGAACAAGTCAAGCATATTAGAGATCTGGTGAGGCAATTAATCCCCCTATTGATTTGTCTCAAGTCTTCACGATAGACGTGAGAAACAACAGAGTTAAACTAAATATAGAAATCTACTTACGTAGGTGACCGTTCCTTGTTTAGAAGTACATGTAAGTTTTGTACACACAGAAGCATCCCAAAATGGTCGCAAGATACGACACAGGTAAATGTAGATCCCATTGTGCTTGCCTGAGTAGATGATCTCTTGAGTGGGGTTCAATGCTGATCCCATTGCCATTGGAGAACTGAAACCTGGAACTACTGGTGTAGACATGTGGATAGGAGGTATGTCTGAAATAAATCATGACTCATTATAACAAAACAATTAATAATATATTTAATACAAATTATTAACTCTTTCTGTATGTTTCGCTACATGGTACGCCATGGTGATTTCAGTTGTGTACGTTTAACCGTATAGTGTGCCACTCTCAATTTCATTCATGTAAACCGTATAACTGTATTTCCATATTTTAGATACTCTATTTTATATAGATTTCTTCACTGGAGAGTTCCTTCCCTCTTCCCCATGAAGTTCAAGTTGAAAGACAAATGTCATAATGTGTTTTCTTAATTTGGATTTAATGTTTATTGTAAACAACAGTGTAAACAAAAATCACCTGATCAAAATAGTTTCAAGTAGCAGTCATTGTAATGCTAAAATTCAGTTGATGATGACTGACGAAGCCAGTCAATTTTTTTTTTTATGATTCTGATAATGATAGTTTGGACAGTGCAAGCATTGAAACAACATTGGTGACAGTTATCCAGATCTGGATTTTTGTAATAGATGAAAATGAGTGTCATGTTGGATGTTGACAGTGATGAGGAATACATTCCTCCAGTATCAAAAAATGAGAGTCTCATGTTGGATGTTGACAGTGATGAGGAATACATTCCTCCAGCATTAAAAAATGAGAGTCTCATGTTGGATGTTGACAGTGATGAGGAATACATTCCTCCAGTATCAAAAAATGAGAGTCTCATGTTGGATGTTGACAGTGATGAGGAATACATTCCTCCAGCATTAAAAAATGAGAGTCTCATGTTGGATGTTGACAGTGATGAGGAATACATTCCTCCAGTATTAAAAAATGAGAGTCTCGTGTTGGATGTTGACAGTGATGAGGAATACATTCCTCCAGCATTAAAAAATGAGAGTCCCATGTTGGATGTTGACAGTGATGAGCATTACAATCCTCCAGCAATAAAAATGAGAGTCTCATGTTGGATGTTGACAGTGATGAGGAATACATTCCTCCAGCATTAAAAAATGAGAGTCCCATGTTGGATGTTGACAGTGATGAGCATTACAATCCTCCAGCAATAAAAAATTAGTATCATATTGGATGTTGACAGTGATGAGGAATACATTCCTCCAGCATTAAAAAATGAGAGCCCCATGTTGGATGTTGACAGTGATGAGCATTACAATCCTCCAGCACAAAAAAACAAACATACCCAAAATAACTGCAGTTAGAAGCAGAGGTAAAGGTAGGAGCAAGGGAAGTGGTAAAACTACTAAGAAAACCACATCTAATTATTCAACTGCCAGACCTAGCTGATCTAGACCTATCATCCCAAATGGGTCTGAGTGGTCAGAAATTTTAACTGGCGACACTGAAAATAACTTTAGCTTCCATCCCATGTGAAAGCCAGGAGTTAGTCTAGAGCACCTCACAGATTATTCCACTGCTGTGGAAGACGATGACGCTGGATAGGACACACACCGCGGAAGCCAAATGAGAGTATTACACAAACAGCCCTTTTTTGGAATCCCCAGGGGAAAAGACAAAGAGGAAGACCAAAGAATTCTTGAAGAAGACAGACAGAAGCAGAGATGAAGATGATAGGGAAGACATGGAAGGATCTTAAAAGAATGGCAAGAAATAGGAACGACTTGGAAAGTATTTGTTGAAGACCTATGCTCCACAGGGAGCTGAAAGGTAGAAGAATAAGAAGAACACTGGAAAGAACTTTAGCTTCCATCCACTGCAAAAGCCAGGAGTTAGTCTAGAGCACCTCACAGATTATCCTACTAATGTGGAATTTTGTGTGGTTCATTGTTTGATGATGAACTCTGTGAAACTTTGTTATCTAACATACATTCTTATGCAAAGAAAAGAACTGATGTCAACACTCTTGCACGCAAGTGATTTGTGTTTGGAAGGTGGGAAGATATTTACAAGACCTGAACTTGACAGGTTCAAAACTGCGCTTACATACATGAGCTTATCCAAAGCATCTTCTATAGCTGATTATTGGTCAGTATCAGCAGGCAAGGTTGTGTGCAGTCACCAGGTTTATTTAATATATATCTATTTAGTATCTGGAGAAGATTTATGTTTAATTCTAACTCAGGGCGCCTGTGTTGGTAAGTGATATTAATAATATCTTACAATCCACTTAATTCACTGCAATTTTCCACCCATGTTAATATTTTGAATCTATGTGTGATTTATTGTCCGGTTAGCGCAATCGATAGGCGGTTGGCTTACCACGGCAACAGCCGGGGTTCGTAATCCTGGCGAGGACACCTGGGTTTTACTAATTCCCTAAAAATTAGTAGGAGCCGCGATAGCTCAGTGGTTAGTGAACTGGACTACTACGGACAAGGGGTAGGGTTCGATCCCAACCGACGGCTCCGGGTTCACCCAGCCTTAAATGGGTACCGGATTTTTTCTGGGAAAGTAAAAGCAGCACGGGCGTAATACCGACCACATTACCCCAAAAATCATGTGCTGAAGGTCTGTAAAATATAGGGTCACTAACACCATATTTCCCTATACGCCACTTGGCGTGACGGGGGTACTTTACTTTTTTTTTTTTATGTGTGATTTATACAATTATACAATCTAATAATTTTGGTGAGTTGAAGTGAAAGTTATAATTTTTTGATCTATTCATTTTTGTTAAATTTGCATTTGAAGTTGACAAATATTTTTGTCCTCGCAGCGTCGGTAAATGTGAAAGTCACAAACATTGGGCTTTTAGGCGTAATTGTTATTTTAGCAAATTTGAAAGATAAACTGAAACAACAGACAAGCGCTGACTGCGACATTATATAAGCAATAATTATTTTTATGGCGGCTGGAAAAATTCTGAATGTAGGTTAGAAACAACTAAATTTTTGTCAAAGGAAGGGCCTCATTTGCACCATAGTAAGGATCTAATTTGTGTTAAGTCATTTCAGCTAAAAAGCATGTCCCGAACAGACGTGCAGCAGCTTCTAATATGGGAAATCTCTTTAATCTCAATAAAACAGTAGATTGCTATTCTTGTCTCTCTTAACAATGTTCTCAGTGTCTCAGGAAGTCGGTATCTATTTTTTTCCGTTGTTTTCAATTTGAACGCATACTTTGTCATTCTCAGTTTCATCACATGGCTAATGTATGTGTGTACACCTTTTATAATTTGGTAATTAGTTAATAAAGTACTAAATAAGGCTACAAAAATGACCAAGTATTCAATTGGATACGCTTAAGTGTACCTACTCTGCATGGGAGTTCCAGGTATCATAGGTGTGCCCATTGATCCTGGACTGTACAAAATAGTGTTGGAAAGATGACTTGGTCCACCTATAAAGGAAATACAGACATCTTATAACATGAAAAACGCACACAAATTTAAATGAAACAAATAATATCTGTTAACACTAGAGTACAGTAGTAAAATTTAATGCATCAAAACACAAATTCATCCAAATTTTTCATTTTGCCATGTTCAAACATTACCCCCTTCTGTGCACCTTCCTAATTACCATTTTCAGTGACCCCTAAGTGTTTTATTTGTTTCCAGAGATACGATATACAATGTTTAACAAATTTGTAAGTTATTCAAGAAACTGGTAAATTTAAAAAGCTTTTTTGCTGTGACTAGGGAAATTTCCTCGGCCATCAGACGACATCAAACAACCCTTTGTAACTAGTGAAACGCAGTGAATAACACTTTGTGGTAGCCAAACATACTGACGGACTTACGGCATCCATACCAATAGGCATTGTAACACGGCTGAGCCCCAAGGTGAATTAGGTCATAAATCAACCTGAGATAGGAAATCTGTGTTTCCTGTGTCTGTCATAGTGTAAACACACACCTGTGTGTTGAAAAGTTCAAAGAAAACACTATTTTTAGAGCTCGCAATGTTACAATTAAGTGGTAGTAATTTTTACTACGGTATCGTAAAAACATCCGTCACAGATAGGTATCATAAACTACGGTGAAATATACAGATAATCAATACCAGTGTGCAATAAATGGTCAACAAAAAGTTTTATAATGTAGGTTTGTTTTATATAATTTACCATCAACAAGGTAAATTATTTCATGTAATGAAACAGTGTGTGTACATGCATGTGGTGTTGTGTGTGTGTGAGGAGGATGAAAGATAAGGACAGTTAAATCTACAATCTATGCATTGAAAAAAAGCAGAATAGCTCAGGCCAAAATAGCATTTGAGAAAATTAAAAATATCTTATGCAACAAATCTATATCAATAGAAGTGAGAAAGAGAGTTCATCTGTACTATATAGAACCAATTCCGACCTATGGAAGCGAATCATGGAGAGTAGACAAACAAATGAAAAGACGATTAGAGGCCACAGAGATGGGATTGCTCAGAAGAATGTTGAAAATTCCCTGGACCAACGAGGAAATTCTCAAAGAGGCCAACACAAAAAGGGAGCTCCTAAAAACATCAGAAAGAAACAATCAACATTTTTGGGCACATCGTAAGAAGAGGAAAGTTGGAATACTTGGTTACAACTGGCAAAATAAAAGGAAAGAGAGAACGCGGATGACAAAGAGACAAAATACTGTATAGATTGGTGTCATGGCATGGAAAACGGTCCACAAATCATGACATGATAATGTTGCTGCATTGAAACCCTTTACTCAAAGTCACAAAACAGTATTATAGTCACAGTTGCCATGAAGCTACAATGATATTTGCTAAATTTATTCTTTTAATTTTACGGGAAAGTATTTTATAAAATTTCGTAGGTAACTTCATCGCTAGAGTACACATAAAAATATCTCTCTTTTAGGTTATAACATTTATAGTCATTGTTCCCACTAATTTTTCTCACCCGTCAAGCAGAATTTTAAATGTTTTGACCCGAAAAGTATTTTAAATTCAAAGCATAGGATGGTCAAAACAATGTATGTCTGGCCCTTTTCGTCTTGTTTAGTGGAGGTTATTGTGTATTTTTTTAGGTTTTGTTTTTGTCTAACAGCTTCTCTCGTGACTAATTCTACCAATGTTTGACAAACACACACGGCCACAGAATGTACAAGTCGGGCCCACTGATCCACGGGGTTTTCCATCCTTTTCAATGTTATACCTTTCCTTATACATGCTCTCCATGATGTTTGATCACTAGCCAGATGTACCAGTCATTTAGAGATGATTTATAGATATCTCTATATGTAGTTTAGGTCTACCATTCATCTTTTTTCCATGTATTAGTTCACCATATAGTATGTGCTTGGGGATGCATTTTTTTGTTAAAATGTCAAAACAATAGTATCTTGTAAATCAAATGCAATGCCTAAAAGATATACATTCTTATGTGTACTAAACTCTAGTATTCAGAAAGAGAGGAATGGAGGTAATCAAATGTCAAATTTTACCAGCAGAAAAAGAAACACTGGGTAACTGTGGACCTCTCAGGCCTGTAAAGTTATACTGGGCCTCCCCTCCATACATGAAGAAAGTCATCCTAGCCCAATCAGAAACCTGCAACAAAAAATGTAGTATGTAAAGTAACACTCTACTAGTCACAGGTTAACTCAGTTTCAAAACAAGTATTACATGTTAACACATTCACCTGTTTTTTTTTTCTTTGTGTGCTGTCATTTAATGCTGTAAACACTTTTATAACATATAATTGTTTACAAATCTAATATATATTTTTAGCTAGTCATAGGATCATCCTCATTGCACATCTGCCCATAAGCTCTCAGATTTCATCCTCAGAAAATCCTGCAATGTGAAACGATAAACTGATTCAGAAGTCCTCCCCCATTCTCCTAGTAGCCCTCCTGAATTCAGGCAACATCCCTCCTGACCAACATGAGATCCGGGAGTTGCATCAGAAATGTAGGTTCACAAACAGCTTCAACATCTTTATCATCTCACCCTTCTTTTCAAGCTTATGGTTAGGGATATATGACCGCCAATCATTATGACATATATGCACAGCATTGTCAATAATGGATGCACCAACAATGCATCATTCACTCTAAAGAATGCAGCTGGATGCACAAACACTGTAGCATGGGCGCAGAATCCTGAAAGAGGAACCACTTGTAACCAATCAGCGTGATTAACGTGTGTTAATTCGCAGATTGACATAAAAGAAAGAAAATATGGTCCATAATATCAAATGATAGAGGGAGGCATTAAGGTTCATCACATTAGATTACAGCATTTGGAGCTAAGGATGTCAGTGCATTTTTTCTTCTCTTGATATCTTTTTCAATGCAGGTACCTACTTTGTTTAACAACACTTGTGAAAGCTGAAGTTTTAAACTTGGATCAAACTTAGGATCATTTTAAAGGCAAGTTACGTTAATCTACACAGAGTAGAGTAACAAAGTTTCACAATAAACAAATTAAATCTATCCTACATGTCTGTAACAATTATACATACCTGCTGATCAGTGGAAGATCTTGAGCAAGCCAGGACAAGACAGGTTGCGCAGGCCTGGTCAAGCTAAAAGAGAATACATATATTATCACAGAATGGCAGACGTTAACTACTAGGTTTTATTCATAGCAAGGACCATTCAAAGGCATAAAACAATGAACACAAACTAAGAACAAAATCTCAGATGAAAATCTTCTTTCCTTCCTCATTTACCATTCAGCATCGAGGGGAGATATAATTTGCAGTCTTTTGCTCTTCTGTTCGCCTCTGCTGCTGTTATATGTTTCCCAGTGCTTCTAGTATTCCGTCGATCCATCTTTTTCATGGTCGACCCTTGGGTCTGGTATTCTCGCAACGTTTACTGAGGGCTCGTTTTTTATCTTTCTGCCGTGTCATGTGGCCAAACCATTTTATCTCTTGTTTCCTTATATATTCTGTGGCGGGGGCTATTCCTAGCTATTTTCTCAGTTCTTCATTTCTGATCTTATCTCTCAGACTGTTTCCTGTCATTTGTCTAACACATTTCATCTCTGTAGAGGTTATTCTTCCTATTGTTCTTGCATCTAGCATCCTGGACTGGCATTGTTAACACAACGTTGGAATGAAGATTGTATTGTAAAGTGCCCATTTTGCCTCTAGAGTTATTATCTCTAAATCTAGTGAGAAGAAATTTCAAGAGTAAAGGAAGCCAAGGAGGCAGAAGAGAAAATTTCTGGGTCTGAATGACATTTCAATGGGAAACAATAAATGTTAAAATACTGAAAAGATGACATTTGTCACAAGGCACAGCAGATGACTGTGACTAAAATGAGATGTAAGTTCTAACTATGACTGCTGATGCTGGTGTTTATAACAAATGAGTCTTTAAAATGGAACTGTACAAAAAAAATAATTAAGATGAAACACAATAATGGGGATGATCATGATTGAGCACCATAAAATTGACAAGAACCATTGGATTTAAACTCTTGTAGCTGTTTTCCTGGGTCTAATTTGAGAAGTTGGAAATTGTCCATCTTAGAGGTACTGCAATACTAAGTTTTCCATATCAACAGATACCACCAAATACTACAAGGTCCTCACATTCATGGTCCTCATCCCTCTAGTCAATATATTTTGACACAGAATATTACTTGGGTGATCAATTGAGAAGTGGTGTGCGGTCTTGATCAGCTATAAGCTGCTGACCCTGTCATGACAACCAATGTATTAAGTTTTCTTGCTCTATTCTATTTTATTAATAGAATCAGTTTCATTGCTGTCGGGGCATCTCCATATCTGCTCCACCACCCATCCCAGCATTTCTCGAAGCGTATACAGACTAATTGTTCCTGTAAGGTGTTGATTATAAATACATCTGCTTTTCACACTAAGCTCTGGATTGACCAGATCCCTTTTCTACCTTTAGACTCCTCAGTCTCTCAATGTATACATCATTGTTCCACCTTTAGACTCCTCAGTCTCTCAATATTTTCATCATTGTTCCACCCATTCTCCTCAGTCTCTCAATATGTACATTGTTCCACCCATTCATCTCAGTCTCTCAATATGTTCATCATTGTCCCACCCATTCTCCTCAGTTTCTCACTATGTACATCATTGTCCCACCCATTCTCCTCAGTTTCTCACTATGTACATCATTGTCCCACCCATTCTCCTCAGTTTCTCACTATGTACATCATTGTTCCACCCATTCTCCTCAGTCTCTCAATATGTACATTGTTCCACCCATTCATCTCAGTCTCTCAATATGTTCATCATTGTTCCACCCATTCATCTCAGTCTCTCAATATGTTCATCATTGTTCCTCCCATTCTCCTCAGTCACTCAATATGTTCATCATTGTCCCACCCATTCTCCTCAGTTTCTCACTATGTACATCATTGTCCCACCCATTCTCCTCAGTTTCTCACTATGTACACCATTGTCCCACCCATTCTCCTCAGTTTCTCACTATGTACACCATTGTCCCACCCATTCTCCTCAGTTTCTCACTATGTACATCATTGTCCCACCCATTCTCCTCAGTTTCTCACTATGTACATCTTTGTCCCACCCATTCTCCTCAGTTTCTCACTATGTACATCATAGTCCCACCTATTCTCCTCCTCTTCTCATGAGGAATGAAGAACAAACTTGGCAATGTCCTCTTTGTTCAGAGTAAGGCCACACTCAGTGCTAAAGCTGTCAGTGATTTTATCGGCTATTTCATTACAGTATACATGAGCATGCCCTAGACAACATGTTCAAGTTAACATGTTCACTTTAGAGAGTCATCCAAGAGTTGCATCCACTCCCGCCACAAACACTGTCTGTCAATCTTCTGTAGCATACTTTGTGAGTCAATTACCAAGACTGTGTGATCCACGTTCTGTGTAACCAACCATGTTGTCACTGCCATTGCTGCTTCTTTCTCCATTCTCATGCTGGACACCATAATGCTACACTTGCCAGATTCCCTAGCCACCTCTCTGTCCTGTTGGTATGCCACAAAACCAAAACCACTGCACTGTCTGTGGGATACAGAACCATCCGTTGATAGAAATAACAGTGAAGAAAAAGAGGCTAGCCAAATTAATCATTCAGCTCGGCAGGGAGTGTCGCAATTGGGTCTACGGAGGTAGTGAGTTTGTAATAAGGGAATCCATTGAAAAAGTGTCTTCACTTCAAGATCCTATCATAGTTCTTGCACATCTCAGAGTAATGTGGAAAATATTCAGAATTAAGAGGAAAATAGATGACTGTGGATAATGATAAAAGATTAATAGGAGAAGGAACTGACCTTATGCAGTCTAAAAAAAGCCTTGACTTGCTCCGCATCAGGACCACCACACTCTATCATTAACTGTCGCAACTGTTCAACAGGCCGCAGCTTCTGAATAATGTGAATGCCCTGTGCTCCAAGAACAACAAATTTCCGAGGTGGCAGAGCATGCTGGGTAACAACAGCAGGTGGATCAGTTCTAGAGCGTATGTTCACAGTCTGCGTTGGTTCAGGACCTAAGGCTGATGGATACTTTATTTCATCTAATGCCCAGGTTCTTCCATCAATTGGAATTGTTGTCTGTTGGAATGAAACACCAAGACAATGATAGTTATTATGGGAAGTGAAACAGAAAATAAAACAAGAAAATTGTGATGATTTATTGTAACTCTAGATACTGTAGTTAAAAATATCGCACCAAAATACAAATTCTCCTAAATCTGATAGTATGTGGTGTGCAAACAATAAACAACCCCCCCCCCCCCCCCCCCCGATCCCTGCTTGTGTAATTTGTTTCTAATGATATAGGATTTTTTCCCCCTTATTTTGTGAGATATGGTCCTATAATATAAAATAAAATTTACCAAATTTCTACAATTTGGTCATTTTTAATCCCCCCCCCCCCTTTTTTTTTGAACAGGGAAAAAGGGCAGAATCCCCCTACAGAGAAGATAATCTGCTTTGCAGGAAGATTGGGGACAATCAAAGGCTAAGGAAAGCTAACCTGATTACAATGCTGGCTGAAATTGGATGCACTGAGCCACTGGCGCAGAACACAGTGCATCATTTTAACAAGTAATATGGGGCAATCAATTCACTTAGCTGACTTCATGAGAGAGTCTGGAATCCTACTCTGATTGAGTCTTAGTCACAGAGAGAGAGAGAGAGAGAGAGAGAGAGAGAGAGAGAGAGAGAGAGAGAGAGACAGGGAAACTTTCTTGGCCATCAGCGATATCAAACAACCCTTTGTGACTCGAGAAACTCAGCAAGTAATGCGTTGAGGTAGCAGAACATACTGACAAACTTACAGTGACTGTCTAAATAGACACATAACACTTCTGGTCCAAGTGGTCAATTTTGGGTCATAAATAAACTTGAGACAAGAAATCTGAGTTAAATGTGCGTCTAAGTGGTAAACATACATTTGTATGTTTTAGTGCTCCTAAATGTTACAATTAAGTGGTAATATTTTGTACTGTACAATGTAACGAAGTATGCCACAGTTAGGTATCACAACTAAGGGTTAATAGTTTTTAGTACTTAAAATACATTTTCTACAATGAGAAAATTAAGATTGGTATCTAAATGACAACATAAATGAACTGATGACATTGATCTACATGCCGTGGTTGTATTGCAAATGTTAGAATTGAAGTGATAAAAAAATTGCTGCAGATAAACACATTTTTGTAGCATATGAGGTTGTAAGTTTCATGATGACAGTTATATGCTAATTGTGTACATATAAAATCAGATTGTGTGTGTGTGTGTGCTTGCATGTGTGGGTTACAAAAATAGTCTTGTATAAATGACCAAACAATTCTTGTCAATATTACTGTGTGGTTGTCACCAGATATATATATACTGTAAAAAAAAATAATGACTAAACAATGCTTGTCAACATCTCTCTCTCTCTCTGCGATCAAGACTCAATCAGAGTAATATTCCAGACTCTCTCATGAAGTCAGCTGTCTGTTTAAGTGATTCGATTGCTCCATATAGTCTCTCTTCCAGGGAGGTGGGTGTGGACCACATTGCTCTTCTCTGGTCTGTGTACTGGGGCAATCCAGTAGAACATGTTTTGTAGTCATATTGTCCAGTGTACAGTGTCATAGGCTGGCTGTACCTATTTTGAATTTGGTGAACGTGCGATTTCTCACTCTATTGTGGCCAGTGCATAGGCGAAGTATGATGACTTGATCCCTCCTTGATAGTTGGTGGTAACCGTCCTTCTCATTATGCTTTGGGTGTTCTCGTTTCCATTTTTCATTAAACTGACCTTTGAGAATGGATTTGCCTTCATCATAACTGAGTGGATGGTTCTCTTGTGGTAATCTACCTACCTATTTAGCTAATTTGTGTGTGCGTTCGTTCCCGTGAATATTACAGTGCGATGGTATCCACTGAATGACTACTCTCTGGAAATTATTGCATAGTTGATCTAGGGTTGTACTCAAGTCATCTACTTCACTGTTCCTGGGAATTTTTAGAGCATATGGGGATTGTCAATATTACTGTGTGTTTGTCACCATATATACTGTAAAAAAGAATGACCAAACAGTTTATTGTGTCAATATTACTCAGACAGTGAGTGAATCTAGGAAAGTATCAAATTTACTTGTAATTCCATTATTTGTTTGGAAAATGGAAATGAGTCGGGACTCATGGCCCACATGAGATCATTGTCCTCATTCTGACTGGAGACAAGCAAGAGTGTGCCTGTAAGGAAAAAAAAAGAGTGCATACCAAATAATTACTAATCTCATGAACAAAACATTGCACATTAGTAAGCTAAATAATTGTATTAAGTCACTGACCACATTCCACTCACTAAATTTAAAAAATATACAGAAATTTCTGGATTAATGGTGTGCTGTTCTGCATGAAAACAGCACTCTTACAACTGTGCTAATTTGCACAATTACTTTAGACTTGATAATGTAATATACATTATGTTTTGACTAAATTTGTTTAACCGATTGCTCCCTAATGTACCAGTGTACTGTTTTTGTCTAGTTTTTTTGCTGTGATTTTTTGGGTGCATTTTTACATCATACTGGTTGTTAAAAACTCTTTAGTGTGAAAGTACACTGAAATTTGCTAGTGTTTCATGTATGGTATATGGATAGTGATGCATTCTAACACCATCAAACTATGTTTGAAATTCAATGTTGAATTTCAAGTAAGCAGGCACTGTTTCTTTGTAATTTAATAGCATTAGGTCTTCAAATTTTGATAATGCCCCCCAAGATTATGTGGAAAGTGATTTAGAAATAAGTTTTATTCAATTTAGAAGTGATAGTCTGATAAACAATTTTCTATTCCGTTTGACGCAGATAAATATGTTATTTAAAATATATTTCCTAATTTGGAGGACAAGTGTCATTGAATTTTATTTCACGCAAGTACCTGCCTTATTTTTTACAAAATGTAGGGTTTTTTTTCCTGTTCTTCTACCAGCTGTATGCATAATTGTGAATATATTTACTTATTTAATAATCAGTTTTGGTCATTATGAAACTTCATGCAATTCTCATCTTAAATTATTATGTTAAACTGCTATTTTTAAACATCTTTTTAAAGTTGGTACGTTGCATTTTATTACATTAATCAAGGGTAAATGTACTCCCTTTTTTTATGGGTGAAAGGGTTAATGAAAATTCTTTTATTCTCACCTCGATTGTAATAGGCTGTGTGAACTTTCGATGGTTTCTGTGGAGTTGAGGTTGCAGAAAAGCCTGGCGGCAGTCTCACATGAATCAAAGACAAGGTACTAGGCCTTGTGCCTGCCTGCTTGAAATGAACGGTTGTAAAATACAGACGCACTCCTGAGAACAATAAAAGATTTTATAAAATTAATTTTCATTTTAGCGGAGGATATTACATATCTCATGAAAATAATTGTTAAAACAAATTTATACTAAAAAAAACGATCAAGTGAAGAAATTATGTATGCTCAACCATTTGTGCTTTAGGGTTTTCTAAAATTTTGTATCCACTGCCTTGGCATTGGATAAAAACATAAGTTTTTATGTGTCTCCCTTTAAAGCAGTGCAGCAAGTGAAATGGTGTAAATGTAAAAATTACAGAGATATCACCATTTATCTTTCAGAAAGCACCATTTATTTTATTTGTGGAAATAATCAATATGCTGGAGAAATTAAACATTGATGGTATGCATCTGAGAATCATAAAAAACATGTACTGGCAACAAACAGCAGCCATAAGAATTAGCAACCAAACAGTACAGTTTCAATTTATAAAACAAGGAGTCAGACAAGGCTGTGTTTTGTCGCCGGATTTGTTTTCACTTTATAGCAGAATTATTATGAGATCAATAGTAGATTAAAAAAAAGGAATTGAAGTCAACGGTCACAACATAAATAATTTGCGATATGCAGATGACACAGCCTTAATATCGGAGACAGAATAAACTACAAGAAATAATAGACATAATAGTAAAAGAAAGCAACAAGAAATGTCTCAGTCCGAATAATAAGAAAACAGAAGTAATGGTCATATCGAAGAAATAAGCATCACCATCATGCTGCATGAAAGTAAACAGGACAAATCTGAAACAAGTGCAATGTGTCAAATACTTGGGCACAATGATAACATCAGATAGAAGATTCATCACAGAAATAAAAAGCAGAATGAACTCTGGCTAAAATAGCATTTCAGAAAATTAAAAATGTCTTATGCAACAGGTCTATATGTCAATGGAAGAGAGAGAGAGAGAGATCAAAATTGCTATATACAGCCAATTCTGACCTATGGAAGCGAATCATGGACAGTAGACAAACAAATGAAAAGACGATTAGAGGCCACAGAGATGGGATTTCTCAGAAGAATGTTGACAGTTCTCTGGACAGTTAAACAGACCAATGAGGAAATTCTCAAAGAGGCCAACACAAAAAGGCAGTTCCTAAAAACATCAGAAATAAACAATCAACATTTTTTGGGCATATTATGAGAAGAGGAAAGTTAGAATACTTGGTTACAACTGGCAAAATACAGGGAAAGAGAGATCGCAGATGAACTTGGTCTCATGGGATGGAAAACAGTCAACAGAATTGATACGATGTACTGTGGATAGAAGATTGTGGAAGGACTTTATCGTCAACACCAACCGGTATGGCACATAATGATAATTCTATTTGTACTTCCATTACTCAGCATCTAACAGTCAGACTGTGCCAGGCTTACGGATCAGCAGCAAAAAAATCTTCCATCCATTAGAATTGATTCAATAATGATCTAGAGGTATCTTTAAAAGTTTAAAATCTTCAAAATAAACTTTTGTTGTTAACAATGCATGCATACAACAAGGGCAACACATGATAGCAGTGACTTGCATGTATGTGCATGCACACTTCTACTTTTAAAATTTAACTTTGACAAGCTCTGGTACAGTGACAGTAAACACTACACTTTGACGACCAATAAGGAAGAAAACCACAACTAAATGGTAAAGCTTGAAAATGCCAATGAAATAATGTAAGCAAGGACAACATAATCATTGAGAGATCACATGAAGCTAGAACAAACCTGTGTCTGTGACAGCCAGCAGATGAACTAGATCAGATTCATGCTGCGTGACAGCGGCTATGTAAACTATGGAATTGAAGTTTGAGATCTCTATATTTCTGTGAAATGAATTGGAACATTAAAATTGTTGTTTATTGCAGGGTGTTTGAATAGAATAAATAATGCAGAATATAAATATGTAGCTTTGTGAAATACAAAACAGTAATAACAGTTATAATAAACTTAGCAACAAATTTCCAATTAAAAAATCACTTTATTCAATAATTATAATATTTAGCAGTCTGCACTATAGGGAGCCGCGATAGCTCAGTGGTTAGTGAACTGGACTACAAAGGACAAGAGGTAGGGTTCGATCCCAGCCGACGGCTTCCTGGTTCACCCAGCCTTTAATGGGTACCTGATTTTTTTCTGGGAAAGTAAAGCGGCATGGGCGTAATACCGACCACATTACCCCAAAAATCATGTGCCAAAGGTCTGTAAAATTTATGGTCACTAACACCATATTCCCTATACGTCACTTGGCATAACAGGGGTACTTTACTTTTTTTTTTTTTTTTACTATAAATCATTTACCACAAGCATCAATGTCCAGTGAAAGAACCAGTTAACTTATGGAGATTTATTAAAAGAATAAAGCGGAGAGAATAACTTGTTAATGTTTGTTTGCAGTTTTTTCTGGCTTTTTTCTGCACACAACTACTACAATTTATTGCTTACCCTTAAAATTACAATAAGTGGGAGCATTTGCATTGTATTTTACAGAAAGCTAAAATATATTTGCACCTTTTGCCCCTTACCGCCCACTTTCAGTAAAGGATTGACTTCCCTCAATGATCCCTACTCACCAAGCCAGACTAGAAGTCTCTTACTTGGGGTACCGCTTAGATGTGGGGTAGAATCTGGATGTATCTGGTCAAGGGAGTTTGTTTCAAGCATTTTAGATTTGATAACGTAGATAGGAAAGCCTCATGATAAATAATGTTGCCCTGGCCTACTTTTACATAGACTATCTATGAATATAATAGGAACTTTTGTTAATTAACGGTCTGTTTTATTAATTTTGTTTTCCCGCTATCAAAGAAAACAATGAATGCAGCTAGATGTCTTATTTATATTATAGTTCAAGTCTTGTACCACATTTTTGTCGCTGTTCTTGTTATTTTCTGCAAACATGTTTAAATATCAAACAAGCCCAGCCAAGAGTTAGTTATACACTCTGAGCTCCCTAGAAACTTGCAAATGTAATTGTGGATGTTGTTTTATACTTGACAGACACAATATCCATATCTAATGCTAATAGCTCTCTAAATATTTGTTAATAAATTTAACATTGTAAAGGATTAAATGAAGGTCAAACACATAATGTAACATATAATGTGAATAAATCCCATTTAAACTGAACAATCAATTACTGTTAACTAAAGAAGAAATGAGATAGAGCTGCTTACACAGAACTGAGACAAATGGCGAGATTTGATAAAATATCTTTAAAAGAAATGAAAACTGCTAGAACAAAAATTTAGATAAGAGAAGTAGTATCTTGGTCTACGCCCTATGGGCCAGCTACGGCTCGAAAGGTCAATAGATAGAGGTAGATAGAAAGAAGAAAAGCAAAAAGAAAGAAGTCTACAAATTAATGTCATAGTTACAAGCATGTAATATTACCTGGCAATGTCCCCAGCAACACTTCGTATACTAGACTGTGACTGTGATGCAACTCTTCCCATCCCCTTCTTGTTTTCACCAAGATCAAATACCTGTCATTGATAAAACAGCAGCATCTATAAATATTCTTAATTTTGATGCTAAACAGTGAACATGTCAGAACTAATATTAAATATAAGGGCTATATATTTTAACAGACAGGCTGACACTTAATAACGGTTGCGTGTGTTTTCAAGTCAGAGTTTTAACCCCAAATAATGATACAGTCATAAAAATTACCGCATAAAAACACTAATTCTTCCAAATTTGACTGTATGCCATGGGCAAACATTTCCCCCATGAACCTAAACAAATAACATGTCCAGTCCAAGCGGTCAAATTTCATGTAAAAAAATCAACCTGAACCAGGAAATATGAGTCCCCGTGACTCTCCTAGTGTGAACACATAGCTGTATGTTAAAAGTTAAAAGAAAACACTATTTTTAGAGCCCCTAATGTTACATTTAAGCGGTAGTAATTTTTACTTTAGTATGATATATGGGGTCTTAATCGCTAAGAGTGAAAATGAGTTACAAGAAATGTTGGACATTATAGAGAAAGAAAACAAAAATAAAGGACTCAGATTTAATAGCAAAAAGACAGAGGAAATGGTAACAACAAAGAAAAAGATATCACCTCAGTGCAAAATAAAGACAAGTGGAACAATATCAGGTAAATGAATTTAAATATTTGGGAACTTTGTTAACTTCAGATGGAAGATGTACAAAAGAGGTGAGATGCAGAATGGCTCAGGCAAAAGTAACTTTCCAAAAAATGAGGAAGATACTATGCAATCCATTTTTGACAATAGAACAAGAAAAAGAGTTCTTAAATGTTATGTAGAGCCAATCTTAACATATGGATGCGAATCATGGACAATAGGACAACAGACAAGAAAATCACTAGAGTCTGTAGAAATGTGGTTTTACAGAAGAATATTGAGAGTACCATGGACAGCTAAGAAGAGTAATGAAGATGTTCTGAGAGAGGTGAAAACAAAAAGAGAGCTAATTTCCAATATTAGGAAGAAACAATCATCATTTTTGGCCATGTAATGAGAAGAGAACAACTGGAATATATTGTAACAACTGGAAAAATTGAGGGACGAAGAGATAGAGGGAAGCAAAGAGAAAAAAATAACACAGCTTAAGAGAATGGCTTGGCAGAAGGTCAACAACAGAAATGATAAATAGCTGCCGAGATCGAAAGTTGTGGAGAGATACGATCACCTACGCCAGTAGGCCCAGTGCTTGATGATGATATATGGGAGAGTCCGCATATACACATTGTGATCTAGGGTTAAATAAATATGTAGAAATGTGTGGTATCAATACAAAGAGCTGCATAACTGACTGGCAAAAAAAAAAAAATCAGTGAGAAGAATAACAAAATTATTAGCAAACAAAAGAAAAAAATGTAATAATCTTTCCTTCCTAATTTGTATTTCAGCGCTGAGTGCAGTCTTTTGTTCTTCTGTTGGCCTCTGCTGCTATGTGATCGGTCCTTGGATCTGGTGTTCTCGCAAATGTTTATTGAAGGCTCATTCTGTTGTGTTTTGATCATTCTGTCCTATCATGTGGCCAAACCATTTTGACTTTTTTTTTAAATGTGTTCTGTGGCGAAAATTACGCTTAGCTTTCTTCTCAGTTCTTCATTTCTGATCTTATCTTTCAGGCTATTTCCTGTCATGCATCTAGCACATTTTTTTTTTAGTGGTTATTTTTTGTCTTATGGTTCTTGAGTCTAGCATCTAGGTCTGGCAATGGTGGCAGAAGATTTGGATTAAGATTGTGTTGTAGAGTGCCAATTTTATCTCTTGTCTTATTTCCTTGTTGGATAGCAGTGGAGACTATTGTCAGATGAGTTTTCCACCGCATTTCTTAGGTATTTAAATTCTTCCATTTGTTTTAACTGAAAAAAACTTAATGACATGTTAAATTAAGAACCATTTCCACAACATTAATAAGATATTGCTTATTAAGCTTACCTGAATTGTACCTTTTTGTGTCCTGGCATACAAGATTCCTCTTGAATTGTCTATGCTTATTTGGACCATAGGGTCTAAGGTAGAGGAGAAAAAATTTAAGAACAAACTTTTGAAGGGAATTTATAAACGCTCTTATAATTTTTAACGGATGGCAGTGAAAGAAATAGAAATAAAGTCAACAATCTGAGAAATGTCAAAGATTTTGTGTAACTAACAAAAAGCTAGGAGAAGCAACACAAATTAGTTTTAAAAAAGTATAATAAAAGCATTTTTGCAGTTATATTTAAAATGGGGCAGGCAGAGAGCAGTCAGTAACTCACAACTGACTGCATGAACCCATATTGTTGTGGCTGTGCCATAAACGATACAAAACACACACTAGTCCTGTGTGCTCTCTGTGATGTTTAAATTGTTGGGAAAAATTAACCCAAGACATTAGATCTATCTTACTACAAAGGACAAGAGGTAGGGTTCGATCCCAACTGACAGCTTCCGGGTTCACCCAGCCTTAAATGGGTACCTGATTTTTCCCTGGAAAAGTAAAGTGACACTGGCGTAATACCAACCACATTACCCCAAAAATCATGTGCCGAAGGTCTGTAAAATTTATGGTCACTAACACAAAATTCCCTATACGCCACTTGGCAAGACAGGGGCTCTTTACTACTTTTCTATTAGATCTATCATGCTTAAAAGGGGTTTCACTAGAGGTGATAAAGCTGATAAATGCAAAACAAAACAAAAATTATTTTTTAAAGTGTAGGATCAGCTGAACCAGCTAACTACCATCAACAACCACTGCAATGAGTCCCTATCCATTGTGAAGTAGTTGAAAATAAAGAAGCCGACAAACTTGATAAAGAAGGCACACTTAAGAACAATTTCATAACAGGGTATCAATAAAAAATGCAAAGACAATAAAATTAGAACAAGAAGAAATAACAAGCTTCATGAAGATTATATTTTGAAATCCCATAGAGCCCAAGGCTACTTACAATCTTAGAGAGCAGAAGGCTACTTACAATCTTATAGGGCCCAAAGCTACTTGCAAGTTTATAGAGCCCAAGGATACTTACAATCTTAGAGAGCAGAAGGCTACTTACAATTTTATAGAGCCCACTTACAATCTTAGAGAGCAGAAGGCGACTTACAATCTTATAGAGCCCAAGGCTACTTACAATCTTAGAGAGCAGAAGGCGACTTACAATCTTATAGAGCCCAAGGCTACCTACAATCTTAGAGAGCAGAAGGCGACTTACAATCTTATAGAGCCCAAGGCTACTTACAATCTTAGAGAGCAGAAGGCTACTTACAATCTTCCAATTTTGAACTGGGTATTGTAGACCAAACACCCATAGAAGAACCATACACAGTTGATATTTCTAAAATGAGTAAATGAACAAGATAACTAAAATATTAGATACAACCAGCTGTGACAGGCCCCTGAATATGTACTGTAAAAATGAGCTGTAAAACTACTTAAAGATTAGAATCTGACCTAAGAAAAATAATCAGCAGACAAATTATGGAGTACTTAAGATGACCTCCTAGTAATGATGACTAGATACAAGAAGACAACTAACTTCTCTATATACTTTGCTGAGCACAAGAAATTGAACAAAGTAAAACAAGAAACAAATATACATATTTATATACATATTCAAGTTCAAAATTGAAAGAAATGATAGACATAATAGTAAAAGAAAGCAATAAGAAAGGTCTCAGTCTGAATAGTAAGAAAACAAAAGTAATGGTCATATTGAAGAAACAATCATCACCAGCATGCAGCATAAAAATAAACAGGACAAATTTGAAACAAGTGCAGCAGGTCAAATACTTGGGCACAATAATAACATCGGATGGAAGATGCACCACGGAAATGAAAAACAGAATAGCTCAGGCCAAAATAGCATTTCAGAAAATGAAAAATATCTTATGCAACAAATCTATGTCGATAGAAATGAGAAAGAGAGTTCATCAGTGCTATATAGAACCAATTCTGACCTATAGAAGCGAATCATGGACAGTAGACAGATGAAAAGACGATTAGAGGCCACAGAGATGGGATTTCTCAGAAGAATGTTGAAAGTTCCCTGGACAGCTAAACAGACCAATGAGGAAGTTCTCAAAGAGGCCAACACAAAGTGGCAGCTTCTAAAAAACATCAGAAAGAAACAATCAACATTTTTCGGGCACTTCGTGAGAAAAGGAAAGTTGGAATACTTGGTTACAACTGGCAAAATAAAAGGAAAGAGAGATCATGGACAACAAAGACAGAAAATACTGGATAGCTTGGTGTCATGGCATGGAAAACAGTCAACAACAGAACTGATACGATGCACTGTAGATAGAAGATTGTGGAATGACATGATCGCCTACGACAACCGGTATGGCACACGATGATGATGATATGCATATATATGTATAGAATATACAGTAATCCTAAGTATACAGATAAAATAGTTTTGTTTCATCATTATTGGGTTGTGTGCTCTTTACAGAATGTTGCACTCATATTAAAACCCATCTGAAATAATTTGTCTCTAGCCAGATCTCCCACTTCTACTGTTATCAAGTTCAAGGTGTCTTTGGTGTCTTGAAACCAACTTATTCTTGGTCTGTCCATCTCGTCTTCTTGCTGGAACCATACCGTTCATTATTGTTCTTTCCAACCCATTGTGTATTTTTATGTGGCCATTGTATTTTTATTTCCTCTTTAAAATGTTGTTTATAAGCCAATTCTTTTCAATGTTTAGGACTTTTTAATGTCTTCATTGATCTTTTTTCCATTATCAAAGGTATACAAAGGATAATTATGTAGCATTTTTATACTAATTAACCTATTTTCTTCAGTGTTTATGAGATTGTTCATGACTCACTAGCATAAGATGAAAACAGGAAGATACATGTTCTCAGTAGTTTTATTTGTGGTGCCATATATCAAATTAATTGAATATAAAACAGAACAGTTTCAAGTTTGAATGAAAATCAGTAACAAGTATACAAATAAAACAGAAGTGTTTCATATATATTTCAATGAAAAAAATAAATGCATTACAAGTCATATTTACCATCATCACTTAATGAGAAGTTGAAGAATGATGGAATAAGGAAGGAGAGAGAGCTGGTGGAGTGGTTCACTTTACGACATTTCCGACTGAACCATCCATCCTCCGCCTGAAATACAATGCAAGAAGTGATTTTTTTTTTATTACTATAAATTAATGTAAATAAATTAAAACGCATAAAATAATTAACCAGCTTTTTGAAATGCTTTATAGGCAGAATTTTAAAAAAAACTGATACCTCACCATTTTAATGAAGACTTAACCCTAGATTACGTTGTTATTGATTATCTGTATATTTCACCCTAGATTATGATATCTAGCTGTAACTCTCCCTGTTACGATACCGTTGTAAAAATTACTACCACTTAAATGTAACATTAGCTGTTCTAAAAATAGTAATTTCTCTTAACTCTTCACATTCCCATGTGCTACCACTAGGCAAAACATGGGGACTCAAGATTCCTGGCTCAGGTTGATTGATGACCTGAGTTACGCCCCATGGAGCGGACATGTTACAATGTCTATTGGTATGGTCGCCATAAGTCTGTCAGTTATGTTCAGCGACTGCATAGCACTATTCGCTGTGTTTACCTGAGTCACAAACGTTTGATATTTTCAAATGAGCAGAAAATTCCCCTGGTCATAACAGCAATATAAAAAAATAAAAAATCAGGGTTGCCGAAAGTGGTAATTAAGGTGGTGGTGGGGGTTGCTATATGTAATTGAATACAGAAAAAGGTCAAAATTTGAGGAATTTATGTTCTGATGCTGTAAATTTTACTATAGTATTGTAATCTAGGGTTAATGAGACATGCAGTATGTTGTAATAGCAGTGACGTTAATCAATTAGATTTGTAAAATCATTTCTTTATCCAAGAAAAAAAAGTAGAGCAAAAAACAGAGCCATCTTGATGCAGATACAAGTCCACTGCAGCATCTATGGAAATTAAAATATCAAGAACACAAAGAGCACCATCCCCTGCGTGATCCATGCTGGTCTTCTATTTCAACAGTCAGCCTTTTCTATGTATTTGGATGGTTAGACTTGCATGGGTCATAAACAATAGTCATTTGAAGTGTTCACCAGTTCCCTATAGTGGGTACATTTGTATTCTTAAGGTGTTGAGAGCGATGCTGTCCAGTAGGATATGCTCTTGAGTCAATTTGGATGCTCCACAATTGCATGTTGCCATGTCATTGAGCCCTAGTTTATGTATGTGTGCATGCCCCTAGGCCACAGTGACCTGTTCCCTGAGTGAAGATCTTGATCTGCTCATCTCTGTTGAGGTTGTTTAAGCTGTCATACAGTTCTCCATTTTTTATTTCTTTGAGGCTCTGAAAAGTGTTGCACTGATGAAGGTTCCCACCTTCTTATGCAAGTTTGTCTCCTTCCTCACTGGAAGGTGAAACAGATCTGGATCAAGTGTTAACCGCTGATCCTGGCACATGCAGTCAGCTATGAGTTGCTGAGTGCTCTTGGCCCACATGCTGCTAGATATTTTCAGAACCAAACCTGCATGAAAAACTATGGAGAAGCCAAAGAAGGCCTCCAGTGCACCATCCTGTTCATGATTCTTGCTGGTCTAGACATGTAGCAAAAGGTAAAGAATATCTTTAAAATTTACAGCCTCTCCATGTTGTGAAAATGTCAGTTTTGCTAATTAACCAGAGACTGATAATTTGATAAAAATTAAACCATCAAATCTCAAGCTGACCTGGTAAATAAGTTCATATAAGCAGCCATCTTTTCCAGCCATGAATACACGACCATTGTCAGCTCCTACAATGCTGGTAATGTAGACACCATCAGTCGGGATTGAGAACAGAGGGTCAGGCAGAAGGTGCATCTCTCCTGATAAATGGTCTCCGCTACCACCTATTTAGACAAAATATGTAAAACTTAATACAGATTCTCTCCATGACTTCGAGAATATAGTGTTAGTGACCATGAGTATAAGTTATGTGGTCAGCACCACACCATGCTGCCCATACTTTCCCAAAAAATATCCAGTACTCAGTTTTAGAGGTCAGATGAAATCGAGTTTCATTGGTCTGCAAAAAAAATTTGCCAAATTGAACCTGGATACATCTGATCAGCACACACTAATTAATTACCAAAGCTCTACAAAATATGCACTCAACAATACAGAAATGTATAATTCAACAATTGTGACTCGTATCATTTGTTGATGCTCATCAAAGATGGCATATCCTCGACTTTGAAGATGTACTTTAAATACAAAAGTTGAGGATTTCTTTAATATTAATGATTTACTTTTGATACCTAACTATGATGATCATCATCATCGAGTGCCATCTCCGCAACGAAGTTAGCTACCATGGAGCGTCATTCTGCTCTGTCTCTTGCTTTGATGGTGCAGGTTGTCATAGACTGGTTTGTCCATCTTTTGATGTTATTCGTCCATGTTAGTCTTGGTCTGCCTCTTTTACATTGTATATTCCCCTCCAAGATTACTTTTAGTAGGCTATTGTGTCTTTTAACATGGCTCAAAAATCACACTTGTCTTGTTTGAATTATGTTTAGTAGTTCTCTTTTCATTTTTAGTTGTTTCAAGACTTCATTGTTTGTTTCCTTTTCCTTCCATCCAATTCTACTTATTCTTCTATATATCCACATTTCAAAGGCTTCAATTCTATGTTCTGTTTTCTTATCTAATGTCCATGTTTCTGCACCATATAACTATGATACACTGCATTATTTGTTTCTTTCCTTTTCGGATAAAAAAGAGAAGCATATTTTCTTCCTGTGTTTATCTGACTATTATCCCCATTTCCTAGTCTATCCTCAAAAGGATTTTAAATGTGCATAATTTATGTTGTGATTTGCAATAAGTTGCAACATCTGTATATTTAAGCCGAACATATCTAAATTCAGCCCTGTACTATTTTTAGTGCCAGGTTTGCTTTCTATTTTTTTTTTTACATCCCTACTTCTCTCAACCACGCTGCTTTGTTTCAGGTCTACCATGGGAAAGTAATGCAAGACCAGTTCCAACTAGCTAATCCTAATGCCAATGGTTGTGATATGAGCTGCTGAATGTTTTAAGTTCATTGATTTTACTGCGTTTAGAACCCCCTGTCTTTTTGTTAAACTGATATAAGAGAATGGCTCCTATATGAAGACTTTATGTACAAATATTTTGCAAAACAAAAATTGCAGTCTTACCACTGAGCTTAAATATGCTGAAATATACATGTTATGTCTAAAATGTGCACTACACTTAAATGAGAAAACACTACAAAGTACCAAAAAATAATAATAGTTTTAAGTTGCATGATAATAAAGCAGACTACAATTTATAGTGCTGGTGGCTGAAAAATGGATGTAAAAGTCAAAGCACATGCTAATTTCACAGCTTTAGAATGAAGGTAATCAAACATGTTCCAACATTTTTTAAGCCATGAACATTTCTGAGTGGACCATCTACAGAGTTGTGATTAATGGCATCAAGTGAAAAGACGATAGTGGGAGCCCAAAGTACCATCAGCACTCACCCAGATCTTTAGGGCTAAGCAAATGAAGAGTGTAGAAAACATATGAAAGAAGATGATTGAGAGGGGAAGCCCATCAGTATCTAATGTTACTATCAACCAGTACAGGATGAATTACACAACAACAAAAAATTGGCTGCCAATAAACATTTGTGAAAGGTATACTTCCAGACTTGCCGTAGTGGAGAAGGCAACACTATAATGTATTAAAATCAATGTTAGTTGATAGGGTAGTTACCAATCTTCGCCGGACGTAAGTTGTTTTTAATTATATGCTTCTATGAGTGTGTTGCACTGTGAAAATATGACTGCCCCTTTTTTTTTTACAATATCTGTGTGTGTGTGTGTGTATACATTTCTGCTTGTTTTTTAAAAGAATGAATGAATTAATAATATTATTTCTGTAAGATTCAACAATTATAAACATGCACTTACCATCAATAGGCTTGTGGAAACTAACACCCAGTAATACAATGTCCACCGGATTTGCTAGACACATCAGGTACTGAATATGAGGCTGAAAAATACCTGGATGAAAGAACAGAGATTTGTTAAAAGTTTGAAACTGAATATCACAACATGAGTTCTTCAAAGCATATGAACAACATCAACAGTACAGCTTATAAAAAGTGAAGAAATAAGAGTATTTAAATTTCACAAGAAAAGCTCATAGACATTACAGGAGAACAAAAAAAATTAAGTGGATTATTTAGTTGGATGTTAATTTTACTCCTGATAAACAGAAACCATTATACACTTTGAAAAAATGGAAACCAAGACATTTGATTATTAGTTGCAGCAGAAAATGTGTCCACTTTTACCCAACTTCAGCTGACATTACCCTTCTACAGTGCTGACCCGTCAAGTGGGCATAGATGTGCTGTGTCACTAATTTATGGCAAAGCTGCAATGTCTGTGCCTTCCAGCCCCAAAACATTTATCATTTGTGTGCGAAAGTTTGCTTAACAATTTTGCCCAGACAGCAGCTATATTGGCCTGCCCTTTTAGACTTGTAACTGTCTTGGGTGCTAAGTGCACACAAGACCTCCTGTTTTTTGCCGTTATCCAAGCGGGTTAGACATTGGATCTCACTATCCAGTGACCAAGAGGGGTAAAGCCATGAAGAAACCACACATTCAAAGAGAAAAGTTCCTATTGCCTGTGGCGGGATTTGAACTTGAGACCTTCCTATGCAGAGACCTACATTCTACCTCTAGACCATCTAGTTCCTCCAAACACTGTATTAATAGCTGACTACTTTTTTACATGAATCCCTGTACTTTTTTGCATGAATCCCTGGAATAAAACATAAACTGTTCCCTAGCAAAGTCTATGAACAATTAACTACAAAACTACTTAATCACTACAAAAAAAATAAATATATGAAGCCAGCTAAATCCTCCTTGTAACCTAACTCTAGTCTCCTTTAACAACATTAGTTTCAAGATTCATGCATTAAGTGGGCATGGGTGTCTTTATACAATATAATAGAAAATATTGCGGATGATTATCATCATCAATGAGTGCCGTCTCCGCATCGAAGGTTGGCTACCATGAAGCGCCATTCCACTCTGTCTCTAGATTTGATGGTGCAGATTGTCATAGGTTGACTTGTCCATCTTTTGGTGTTACTTGTCCATGTTAGTCTTGGTCTGCCTCTGCTACCTTGTATTTTCTCTTCCTTCTGTTGTCTTGTTCTAATTGTATTTAGTAGTTCTCTTTTCATTTTTAGTTGTTTTAAAACTTCATCGTTTGTTTTCTTTTCTTTCCATCCAATTCTACCTATTCTATAGATCAACATTTTTGGATTTTGTGACCAAAAACACACATATGGAAACTGAAAGAGACAATAAAGGACAGAAATAATCAAATAACTTGATGATAGCCCACAAAATGGTGGTGGAGGTGAGTGTGTGTATGGTTAAAAAAACAAAAGGATGGAAGTCAAAAAATAAAAATTGAATCTAAAGATCCAAACTGTTCAGTCTCTATCGCTGATTCCATTATGTCCCATATTTTAATGACATATTCAGGGACTACCTATTTGCCAGCACAGTTTGTCAAAATCAAATGGTAAAAGTATGAACAGAAATTTAATAGCGGCATCATTTAAAACTAACCTGGTTTTGGTTTTAACAATGCAGCACTTAGTATAGTCTCTCCTAAACCATCAAAGTAAGCAAGATCTGAGCTGAAATAACAACATTTCAGACAAAAATACAAATCTCGGAAGTTTGAGACATAGCAATTAATTATAGATAAAAAGAACATATAATTTATAAAATGAATAATATCATATGTATGTGAACTCATACATGCAGTGTTGTAGTTAGGGAGCACCCTTTTTCCATGAAAACTTTGGCACAATTATGATGAACACCTTATGACGACTGCACTGGACAAGCTACCTTTGTTTGGTTCTTTAAAACACTTCCCCCCCCCCCCCCATAGTAAACGGAAATGGTAAAGTTTTTAATGATCCGTGATAAAAAATATTTCATGCCACCTTACTTCCTTAACTTTTACCCTTCTCAGTAATGCTCAGTTCACTGCAGTAGCATGTCCTATGTTTCCCAACACACGGTCTCTCACGATAATGACGGATTGTTTTGTTTTACTTTATTTCAGCATTTACATTGACTTCCAGTGCATTGGAGAGTCTCCCCCCATCCCCTATTCTGAGCATCTGGTTTATTTTGTGGAATGTCTCGTGTTTGGTATGTAGTGTTATTTTGAAGTGGATGTACTTTCGTCCCTCAATTTTTCCAGTTGTTACAATATATTCCAGATGTTCTCTTCTCATTACATGGCCAAAAAAATGATGATTGTTTCTTCCTAATATTGGAAATTAGCTCTCTTTTTGCTTTGACCTCTTTCAAAGCATTTTCATTACTCTTCTTAGCTGTCCATGGTATTCTCAACATTCTTCTGTAAAACCACATTTCTACAGACTCCAGTGATATTCTTGTCGGTTGTCCTATTGTCCATGATTCACATCCATATGTTAAGACTGGCTCTACATAACATTTAAGAACTCATATTTACTTTTCACAAAACGGCTTCTATGCTTGGCACATCTGATGTAGTTAGTTCTAGAAAATTATTTAATGACCAGTAAGTATGCAGAAATAATAAAATTTGTGTAAACATATACAAACAAAATTTTCATCAATAGTGTAGTGTATATGACAAGGATACGTCAAATGATATGAAATTTTCTGCATTTTAAAAAATGTACACTGGGTCCACATAAAATGTGAATTTCACTAATATATAAAATACTTTGAGTGTGCTATCCATCTAGTAAAGACATAATTGGATATAGTTAAAATAATATATATAATAATAAAATATGCATCTAACTGGATCCATAATTTGATAAGTAATATTTTCAATTTTTCAACTGTCATTTCCCTCATTCTTTACCTTTTAAATACTTATCCCCACTATTTTATGTCATACAAATGTCAATTCCATGTTGTGCAAAATCCCTCTTTAATTTGATACATGATATGATATGTTTTATTTCATCACCATCATGTGCCGTCTCCGCAACGAAGGTTGGCTACCATGGATCGCCATTCCATTCTGTTTCTTGCTTTGATGGTGCAGGTTGTCATAGATTGACTTGTCCATCTTTTCATGTTACTCATCAATGTTAATATTGGCCTGCCTCTTTTACCTTGTATTTTCCCTTCCAATATTACTTTTAGTAGGCTGTTGTGTCTTTTAACATGTCCCTATAAAATTTCATTTGTCTTGTCTTAATTGTATTTAGTAGTTCTCTTTTTCTCTTCAGTTGTTTTAAAACTTCATCGTTTGTTTTCTTTCTTTCCATCCAATTCTACCTATTCTTCTATAAATCCACATTTCAAAGGTTTCAATTTTCTGTTCTGTTTTCTTGTCTAATGTCCATGATTCTGCACTATACAGGAATATTGAGAAGATGTAACATTTTTCTATTCTTAGTTTCAACACTGCTGTTATTTGTTTTGTTGCTAGTATATTTTTCATAGCATTAAAATTACTTTTTAACATACCTATTCTTTTGTTTAATTCAATTTTACATTGTTCATCATTGGTTATAGTATGTCCAAGGTAGTTGTAGCTCTGAACTGTCTCCAGATGTATTCCTTCAACTGTGATATTTATTTGTAGGTCTTGAGGATTTTCTTTGTTTATGATCATAGTTTTTTAGTCTTTTTGATATTCATATCTAGTCCATATTTTTTGCTTATTATGTTTATCACATGTTTTATTTAAAAAGAAAATTTGCATAGAATTTTTTACATTGGTGACATCGGGTAGTTGATAAATCTAAATCAGATAATTCAGGTCAAACCAGCAAGATAATCACAAAGGGAAAGAGTTAAGAAAAATATCTGCTATGTATAAGTTTGAGTGACTGTCAAAGATACATGAGAAACTGAACACTAAGATTCAGCCCATTAAGTTAGGGTGAATGCAGCTTTTTTTATTTTACGTTTTTTTAGAGTGTTAACATTTTCAGCCATTATCTGAGATGGCTAGACATCAGGTCTCACTACGCAGAGGCCGGAGGAGTGTGGAGCTGCAAAGAAACAATAGATTCAAAGAGAAAAATTCCTGCACAGTGACGGGATTTTAACCCAGAACTTTCTTGTCCAGTAGCCAATGTTATACCTATAGACCACCAAGTTCCCTACAAATATATACATTTCTTCTTGACCACTACCCATACAGGTTTCTTGAAGATGACTATAAATGACAACAAAGTCAGAAAAATGTATGGCTTTGCATTGAAATGCTAACAACACATAGGCCGAACATAACCCATTAGGAATAGAGTGGGAGTAACAACTGAGCTTTATCAGGAGACAACAGAAGACAAACAAGCAAAATACCTGACATCACACAACACACCATGTATCTCTCTCTGTGATCAGGATTCAATCAGAGTAGGATTCCAGACACTCACATGAAGTCAGCTGTCAGGTTAAGTGTGTTGATCGCCCCCACAGACGGAACATCACATTTAGAGTCTGCCAGATCCACTCTGATTGAACACCCATTAAAAAAATTGCACTGTGTTCTGCGCCAGTGGCCCAGTGCATCCATGTATGAGATGAGCTAAAGAAGACTGTCAAAAATATACCATTTCCCCTTGATGCTGATTGGCAAAAATGAACTGAGATCAAGAACAAAACATAACCAATTATAACTAGACACAGAATAAGTAATACTAGGTCACAAGTGACATAGTAATTACCACTTAACTTACCCATCCTCATATTTCCACACAAAGATATCACTGTCTATTGTCAGCCAAGCTCTTTCTATCTCTGGAAACAACCCCATCATACAGTTACACTGCATACCTTGCATTCAGGTTAAAGAATTTATTATGTCAGTTAAAAAATATGTACAGCCCAAGTTTTTTACTGCATCACTTGTGAAATGTCAGATCTGATACTATGTCACAATAGAACTCAGTTATTTAATTGCTAAAAAATAGGGGATTTTATCCTTAAAATCTTCTATCTATCAACATTTTTAGCTGTAGTCAGCCCATAGGGCATAGACTTAAATACTCTTTCCCAGTTTCAAAATTTTATTTCTAGCAGTCTCAATCCTTGCAAAGATCTTTTATAAAATTTTGTAATTTGTCTCTATTCTGTCCAAGCATCTCAATCTCATTGATGGAGCCGATTCCTCTTAAAATCTTGCCATATGTAAACATTTAGAGTTTTTATCATTATGTATGCACCAGCTTCTGTAACTGGTAAGAAATGAGGAATGTATGACAATCCAAGAGGCTGAGAGGAAATTTTAAAACTTTTAAAACTCATCTGGAATGTTTCATACAAGATAATTCCTTTTTCTTTACAGCCTTAGAAGAGTCATCATGTAGTGAGCACTGTAAACTCTACTTTACCTGCAGAATCTTGGATCAGTTTAAAGACATTAACTTATTTTCAGTATTGACATAACAACCCTTTCCTTTGCTCCTAACCTGAAAGAGGTGGAAATTCATAGAGATCAAGCAAGGAATATCTTGCAGTAAGACAATAGCAAGAACCTATTGGCCATTAAATCATTAACCAAATCACCTAACTCATTAACGATAATTATAGGACACTGTTTTATATTTTAAGATAGCACTGGGAGACATACTTCTTCAAGATGTTGAATCTCGCGCGCGCATGCGCACACGCGTGTGTATATGTATATAGTAGCCTCCGTCATAGTTGACTATGGATTTTGCAGCGCCCCTAGAAATGTTATTTTTTCTTTTCTTTCACAATGTATTTTCTTTTTCTATGAATTTGCCTGCTTCTTGTTTGAGATGAAGCATTAGAGTGTGTTTCAAAGATTGCGGCCTGCTGCAGCTATTTCTTCCCAGGCTGCAGGGTTCTATTGGTTATGGAAGGCCTCGGTATCACTGCAAACGAATTAAAATCCATAATTGCTCAACTGCCCGTGCCAGTGAAATCATCCAAATTACTAACTCATCTCCCAAACAAAGAAACGTAACTGTAGTCCCCATCGTAGCAGTCTCAGCACACGCCAAAAGACATACGGCAAAACCGTGCAGAAAGTGAACACAGCCAAATGTTCCCTGTCATACGATATCATCATTCATCGTAAACAATTGGAACATCGAAACATGATCAACACGGATGAGACACACAGCTCACGGTGTGCACAGAGCACTTAACTCGGTAGCTCCTGCAACAAGCCGGACTTGGAATATGAGGAAACTGTAACAAGGAACACTTTTCAGACATAGCCTTCAATGGTTCCTGCAGCCTATCCACCATATACCGGAAGTTCACGTCCTCCCAAAAATGATGATCGTCATATTGAGAACAAAAAAATGTATAGCGCTTGATGTTAGGACATCTTTCTCAACTCCAACCGAACAAATAAACACACAGTTGTCGAATTATCCCCGTCACACATCAAACAACAGACCCTACAGTTAGTGTACAACGAACGAAACACAGTGAATATTCCCCAAAGAGGAAAATCTTCGGTCGACTTGACGGAGCAGTCCACATTAATGCGTTTCAGCATGTAAATAACTTGTGTCAAACAATTCCAACGTCAGCCATTGAACAGCACTCAATGTGACGTAAACCGCATGTCAACACTAGACGGTGAAGGTCGCTTTTACAATACTTGACTTGTCAAAAAGGAACATTGCTGTGTGTACTCGGCGGCGCAGATTTGTCCACTTCGTCGGCGCAGATTTGTTAAGTAGAACATCATTTTGATTTCAACACAGAAAATTGCATCACAGAGCTGAAATTAATCAAACCCCAGATGCATTTTCTACAGCGATCAAGAGAACGTGAAACGTTCCACCATTTTTGAGTCTTCATGTTCCATTTACACACATCTCCAAATCAAAGTTTTGGGCAACCTCTAGTCCTTTTGTCAACTGCAGTTGTCCATATGTATATATAGGGAGCCACAATAGCTCAGTGGTTAGTGAACTGGACTACAAAGGACAAGGGGTAGGGTTCGATCCCAACCGACGGCTCCCATGTTCACCCAGCCTTAAATGGGTACCAGATTTTTTTCTGGGAAAGTAAAGCGGCACGGGCGTAATACCGACCACATTACCCCAAAAATCATGTGCCAAAGGTCTGTAAAATTTATGGTTACTAACACCATATTCCCTATACGCCACTAGGCGTGAAGGGGGCTCTTTACTTTTATATATACACATACACACATAGGATGGATTTAGAAGCAAGCCACTGTATGTTACCTTACACTTCTACTTACAATCCACCATAAAGTGTTTATGAAGCTTTCATTAAAGGATACGGCCAAACTGTTCAACTAACTCAGGTGGTAGTGGTACTTTCTTCAGTACCGAAATCTCTGACAAAGAGTCAAGACCAACTCCAACATCTGAGAGACTTGGATAGTCATGATCATACAATCCACTTAAAGTTGGATGACCTGGGGAAAATCATTTCCATGCATTAACCAATATCAACATTATCATCACCATCATCAACTTTTTAACTCATTATGAAGGCTAGGTCTTCAATAAACCTAAACAATTTGTTCTTGTCTTAAGAATAAATTAGACAAGAGACTGAGTTTGATCCTGATTGATAGCTTCCAGGTTCACCCAGCCTTAAATGGATGCCTTATTTTTTTCTGGGATAGTAAAGTGACATGGGTATAATACAGATCAGATTACCCTAAAAATAATGTGCTGAAGGTCTATTAAAAAAAAGGGGGGACTAACACCATATTTCCTATACGCCATATGAAGGGGCTTTTTTACTTTTTTTTTTCTACTCAAGAATAAATTAATCTGTTTTTAATTTTCCCAGCTTTATCCATATTCCTCTTAATCTGTTTATAATATTACTTTCCTTGCTTTTCTCCCTCCCTGCTCAGTTTCTCATTAATTCTAAATCAATTTGTCATCTTGCAATGCCTTCAGCTTGTTTTCTAAGTAATTCTAATGTCACCCACAAAGTCCTCATTTATTGTGGTTCAGTTAACAAGTTTAAATAATATATCAACAGTTTAACTTATACAAAATGTAATAATCACTATCAGGAATAATTAAACATTTAACAATTCGTGGATAAAAAATCTACTCTGACAAAAGTGCAATAATAGAAAAGTTAGAAAGCAACAAACATCCAGGACGTATGCATGAACTTTCATTAGATGCTTGCACATTACCTAAGCAAGATGTAAATTCTACCACCTAAGAGAGAAAAACAGTCATTTCTTATGAACATTAAAAAGATTATTTTTAAAATGTAACTCGTATTTTTTTCAACAAAATAATTTATTAATAATGTCACCAATGCTTTAATTTATTTCTTAGGTACTGTCTTTGTATCAAAACTTGAAACAGCTGATTTATAATATCACTTGCTGCTTACAATTCTATTACATTCTGATACGCTGTTGCTGCAATCTCCTAATTACAATGTTGTTATCCTCTTGTCAATTTGTTTTCAATCTTGTCCTTTGGCATATTGTCATATGTTTTAAAATGCCTAAAGAATTTGTTTCTTTTCCACTCATCTGATGATTTCTCTGTTCATCATCTATCCTTAAAAAGGTGTTAAGCAAGTATAATTTTCATTGTCGTAGTTTATAGCAAGCTGTTGCTATATATGCACATTTCAGTCAACCACATTTGACTTCAGCATGACATTTTTTGGTACCAGGTTGATTTCCTTCCTTGATCCCTATACACTTGACCCACAAGTTTGTTTCCATGAGCATGGGCCGGAGGTGGAATAGGGTGTGATCAGCTCATGTGCACTGATCCTGACAACAGCAGTCGGATATTTGTCGCTGAACTCTTTGAGCCCATGCTCTAACATATTAGATACATTTATACGTCTAATTCTCACCTTCTTTAGTACTTGTTTCATTAGATATTCTAAAGTAATAATTTTAACACTATATATTTAGAAGAAAAGAATGCATTGTAACATAAATCATTTATTCCAAAACTCATGTATCAGTTATAGATCTTACTGTCTGAAGGAATGTTCAGCAAGTCAACCAAATCCAAATAGGAGCAATCATCTTGGAGGTGTTTATCTACCAAGCGGCCAGCATTGTCTAAGATGTCTTGAAGTGACAAGAGAGGCAAGCCAGGACTCAAAAGTGAAACCATGGCAAACTTAAAAATAAGTTATCAGGTTCAGGTATGTATATATATATATATATCTGTGAATAGAATTAAATATTACCTGTAAAACCAAGATGCTATATAAATCTTAAGATAACATTTTCAGATACCATAACTATTATGGTAAAAGCTCAGATACAAGATATCTTTAAGATATAATAATATATTGTTATAAGTGATCATTCTATCTCTACATTTGTTTATAAACCTTTTTTTTTATTTCCTTCCAAAGAACTCTATTAAGCTGTCTGTTATCTTTTCTCTGTTTCACTCTATTTTCTATTCCCTCAGTTGTTCCTATTAATACAAGATATAAACAGATGCTCCTTTCCCATTTATCATCATCATCATGTGCCAAACGGTTGGCATAGGCGATCATATCCTTTCACAATCTTCTATCTACTGTGCATCGTATCAGTTCTGTTGTTGACTGTTTTCCATGCCATGACACCAAGCTATCCAGTATTCCAACTTTCCTCTTCTCATGATGTGCCCGAAAAATGTTGATTGTTTCTTTCTGATGTTTTTAGGAGTTCCCTTTTTGTGTTGGCCTCTTTGAAAATTTCCTCATTTGTCTTTTTTTAATCTGTCCAGGGAACTTTCAACATTTTTCTCAGAAATTCCATCTCTGTGGCCTCTAATAGTCTTTTCATTTGTTTGTCTACAGTCCATGATTCGCTTCCATGTGTCAGAATTGGCTCTATATAGCACTGATGAACTCTCTTTCTCACTTCTATTGACAAAGATTTGTTGCATAAGATTTTTTCATTTTCTTAAATGCTATTTTGGCCTGAGCTATTCTGCTTTTTATTTCTGTGGTGCACCCCATTCCCATTACTTGATTCATACATTGTTTTTTCCAGATTTTGGCAACAAGCTTTCCTTTTAGCTATCCATAGTAATCTGAACATTTTTGTGTAAAAACACATTACTGTGTCTATAAACAATTTGCTTGTTTGTTGTCCACTAACCAGGCTTCACTTTCATATCTTACGACCGGTTCTAAAAGAAATCTTATCTCTGTTGTCAAAAATGGATTATAGATGCAAACAATAAGCATAATTAAATTACTACTAAAATTGAACGAAGGCACAGTCTTAGTCCTGGGTTCACCAAAATTCATTTAGCTCTGCTTTTACTGTTGATTGAAAAATTAATGAAACAGTGAAAGAAAGTGAATGAAATCACTAATCACTTCCTTGGGTAAATATTCATTACCTGAGACTCAACTCAAAGGTAAAAGTAAATTACGAGTCTTGAATTGGCGTTTTAGTTTGCGAGTTTTCACCAACATGTGCTCGGCCGCCTATCCAGAAGTCATCAGAGACTTCTGGATAGTGTTGCTTCAAGCATCAAAACTCATGATGCGAGACGGCATTCCCCACCTTCCCAGAGAACTACCCTGGTACCCATTTCTGCCAGCGGCTGAACTCAAGTAAGAGTCATATCAACAACTCAAGGAGGGCATGAAGCACACATTCAATTCTAACTTTAATGCAAGCCACTGGCCTCACAGAGTGTCAATCTAGAATTGCATTCATTATTATTTACATATTTTAATTATCATCAATCGATTTAATAAAAAATTACAAAATTAATCCTTCAAGATCAGTTTAATCAAATTACAATCATTGCCTAATTAACTACAATAAATTATTAAATAAATTAACAGGCTATTTCTTGGTTTTTAAAATAAAAGAAAATGATCAGTATAAGAATATACACCAGACTAGTGTAAACCACAGGACAGAAATGAGAAATGGTGAAGATAAAAACCAAATGGAGACTGAAGAATTACTACGTACTATCACACCAGTAAATATTAATTAATTAGGGACTTCAATTAAAAAAATATATGATTATATCTCTCATACAAAAGAAATGTTGGGGGCATGTTAAAAGACACAACAGCCTACTAAAAGTAATATTAGAAGGGAAAATACTGGGTAATAGAGGCAGACCAAGACTAACATGGACAAGTAACATTAAAAGATGGACCAGTCAGCCTATGACAACCTGCACCATCAGAGCAAGAGACAAAGCTGGATAGTGCTCCATGGTAGCCAACCTTTCGATGCGAAAATGGCACTCCATGATGATGATATCTCACCTTATTCTTCTTAGCTTTCACCCATTAAGCAGGCATAGATGCGTTGTGTCGCTAGTTTACAGCATAGTCACAATAGATAACTGCGCCTTTCGGCCCGACACATCCATCTTCGGCATGAATGAGTACATTTGTCTAACAATTTTTGCCAAAAAAGCTGCCATTTTTGTCTTACTTTTTCCAACTTTAAACTGCCATGGGTTTTTAACTCTAGATTACAATACTGTAGGAAAAATTACCTCATCAAATCAAAATTTCTTCATAATTTGACATTTTCTTGTGGTGAAACATTAACCCCCCCCCCCAATATGTACCTTCATAATCACTACTTCCAGTGACCCAGGAGGGTTGGATTTGTTTCCATTGATGAAGGATTTTTTTTCACATCACGAGATACATTGTTTTTGTGAACAAAAAAAATCAGCTGTTTTTCCCTTTGTTTATTTTTATTTATTTTTTGACCAGGGAAAATTTCCTCGGTTGTCGACAGACATTAAACAGCCTCTTGTGACTTGGGAAATACAATGAATAATGCTACGAGGTGGCTGAACATAATGGTGAATTTCATGTGACCGTACTGCTAGTAAATGTAATAAGTCCGGCCCATGAGGTGAAACTTAGGTCTTAAATCAACCTGTGCCAAGAATTCTGAGTCCCCATCTTTAGCCTAGTGTAAACACATGACTGTGTGTCAAAAGTTTAGAGAAAACACTATTTTTAAAGCACCTAATATTACATTTCAGTGATAGTAATTTTTACTAGAGTATCGTAAATGGGAGGGCTACAGATAAGCATCGTAATTAAGGGTTAACATTAGCGTAGTATGGGAGCCGCGATAGCTCAGTGGTTAGTGAACAGGACTACAAAGGACAAGAGGTAGGGTTTGAACCCAATCGATGGCTTCCGGGTTCACCCAGCCTTTAATAGGTACCGGATTTTTTTCTGGGAAAGTAAAGTGGCACGGGCGTAATACTGGCCTCATTACCCCAAAAATCATGTGCCGAAGGTCTGTAAAATGTATGGCCACTAACACCATATTACCTATACGCCACTTGGCGTGATGGGGGTACTTTACTTTTTATTAGCATAGTATCTCCTGTTTTTTCGCAGTTTTCCAAGAGAGCTGGACATCGGATCTCACTACTCAGAGACCACGGGAGAGTAAAAGCATGAAGAAACCACAGATTTGATTTTTGAAAAATTCCCACCACCTGTGGTGAGGATCAAACCCATGACTTTTTCTTGTCCAGAGGCCGACCTCTTCCCACTAAACAACCCAGCCCCTTGATAATATGAAATTGTGATCATGGCTTATCAGACTCAGAGAGTGAATAAGAAGTTACTCTACTATTTTTGTTCCACCCAAATACCTAAAAACCTTGGTTGAGCTGTTGGTGAGCCCATCCAGCCCGTATTTTGAACTGGATATCTCAAAAAATCAGGTTGTAGCTATTTTAAAGACTCTTAACTACAGTACTACTTACTAAAAGTAACTTGTCTACACTTTTTACACAAAAAGTGTAATAAGTAAAGGAAAGCTGGAGTGAAAGGGATAGCTAGTTGTTTTTATCACTTTAATCGAAATCTTAAAATTTTTAAAAGTATCTATAGTTATACTAGTGTACTCAATTCTATATCCTCATATAACACTCCTTCTTCTTCTATCCTTCCTCCATTGCCATTGGCGTCGACGGGAGATAACAATCTGCGATTCTTTGCTCTTCTGTTGGCCTCTTCTGGTGTTATCCCTCCTAGTGACTCTAGTATTCCCTTTATCCATCTCTTTCTCGCTCTTCCTCTTAATCTGGCGTTTTCGTAGCGTTTGTTTATTGCTCTTTGAGTCATTGTTAGTTCTTTTTTTACTTTTTCTTATGTGGTCGAATCAATTTATCTGTTGTTTCTTTATGTATTCAATGGCTGGTGCAATTTCTAGTCTCTTCCTCAGGTCAGTGTTTCTTACTCTGTCCCTTAAGCTGTTTCCTGTCATTCTGCTGACACATTTCATTTCGGTGGACGTTATCTTTCTTATTGTTCTAGAGTCCAGCGTCTTATTGTTCTGGCACTGATGGCACAGAGTTGGTACAAAAATTTATTTGTATATTGGCCTTTTTGCTTCCGTAGTTATTGCTTTTTTTTCAATAGTGTTGATACTTGGCCTATAACTTGGCATGCTTTGTTACACCTTATATATATCTCTGTCTCTTGGTTATTGTCTTGTGTTAACGTGCTACCCAGATATTTAAAATCGTCTAGTAGTTTCAGAGTCGTATTAGCTATTATGATGTTTAGTTTTTCTTTCTTTCTCGCTGTTGCCATTGCTTCAGTTTTGTTTATGTTCATCTTCATGTTGTATTGTTTACAAGTGTTGTTTAGCCTGTTGATATGTTCTTGCAGGTCCTCAGTTATTTCATGTATTATAACTTGGTCGTCTGCAAATGGTATTTCATTTATTTCGTCCTCTCTTCTGCTGTTTTCTGGAACGTATATTTCGTTCTCTTTTGTGTTATCACTTGTTATCATCCTTGTTGGTGTACTACCTTTGCTTGGGCATGCTAATTTGCATATATTGTCCATATATGTGATGAAAAGTACAGGGGAAAGCACGCAGCCTTGTCTTATTCCGGAGTTAATGGTGAAATGTTTAGAGTAGTCTGCTGAAGATCTTACTCACTGTATTGCGACTACTTTCATAGAGGCTCTTACATATCTCTACTAGGTGGTGACTCACTCCGTACAAGGGCAATACTATACGGACCACAGTTGTTCCCTGTCCACTCTATCGAACGCCTTTTCTTGGTCCAATAAAAGCTGTATATAGTGTTTTATTATGCTATATTGTTTTCTCCTCTCATATAACACTGAGTATGCAAAATGTTTACAAAAGAAATTACTTTGTAAATTTTACTACTGAACTTAAACTACTGTGAGTAGTGTGTAAACTACTCTTGTTAGTACCTAAGTCTAACAAAGTACTGTTGCGTTGCCGGTACACTCATTACACTGCTGTAGTACAGATTCAAAGTTTTTATAAAAAGTAAAAAAGACAAGAAGTATTTTACTATTACTATACTGGTATTACTATATTGATTTCAAGCAAATAACAGCAAATCATCATTGCTATGACCTACGTTTTTTTGCAAAACCTTTTTTAAGAAAATGGAAAATTCTTCCTGAATAGAATTTTTTAAAAATAAAGTAAAAGTAGTAAAAGTAAAGTCAGTAGTGAGTGTGGTTAACTAATTAATTACTATTATAATATATAATTTTAAATTTAACTTAATAATTATTTACTTCAATTATTAAATTATTATACTATAATTATTCATTCAAATTCAATATATAATTTATACAGTTGAGTTCCGTTCCTTGTTTGTAATAGTAATTGAGTTGATGAGCTGCTGTGTACCAGTGGTGAAAGTAACATAACTTATACTAGTAACAGACATGACATATTCTGAGACTATAGATAGTTAAGATAGGGTAACTTTGAAATGAGAAGAAAGACAGAAAGCTGACTTAATTGCTAAACTCACTACTTCTTAGTAAGTTTAAGTAAGCTTAAGTAGTCAAAGTCAAACAACTTTTTTCTTACTAAGTTTAGTTTGAACTAACCTAGAGAGACTAGACTACTAAACTACTTTATTAAGTTTATTTACTACTTTAGTAAGTACTATGTAACTATGAAATGGTACTATCTATGATTTTAGATTTTATTCTTACATTTGCCAGTAAAGTAAAGCCAGTTGTAACAATTATTAACAACCAACCAAACCAAGTACCAACTCCAAGTATTAGTATTCCAACTTACCACTTACCTCTTCTCATCATGATGGGCCAAAAATATTCATGGCAAAACACAACTTAATATCTATATATACTATTTATATAATATATCACATTATTTACATCATATCATTATATCATCACATATTATTTATATAGCATCATTATCATATATTACTCAATGAGTCAATTACTGTAAATTGTAAACACTGACTGACAGATAAAGAAAAAAAAACTACTACTACTACTCCATTAAATTATTATTTAACAATACAGATATCCTCTACAATCTTTTGGTCGTTAAGAAATCCCTGATACTTTATTTTACAATACATAAATATGATACATAACATGGTTTATATTATTAAAACATACATGTAATCAGCGATACACTATGGACCTGATCTTGATCAAACAAACATCCTCATGGGTTCCGCCATATTCGAATTAGCGGAAGGAAGTGCATGGGAGGTAACTTTGATTTTCTTGTTCTCCATTGAAAACTGACAGTCAGCGGTTCTCGCTTCGTTGTGTCTAGGAACTTAAGTCAAATTTTCTCTCGACTCTTGGGCCGAAGATGGCACATAAGGTGAAAGGCATTGCTCTCTGCTACTGACGATTTCTTTTTAAGTTCTTTAGGTCTTGGTTATTTCTCTTAGTCCTACGACCGAGTCTTCCTTAGTAGTTGATGGTTTCTAAATTCTGAAGGAATGATTTCTCAATGAACATTATTGCCAAACCAGATAAGCGTTCTTGTGTCTAGTTGATCTGCGTAGTGGTTCTTTTGCTCTGTCTTCCTTGTTTTTTTTTTTATCAGTCAGTTTTCCACTAGCCTGATGGGGAAGTCTTTCTTCATGACAGTCAATACCAATACTGATGTAATTAATACTTCTTCCAGTCTACATTGCACACACATGACCGATACTTCAAACGCCTTTTTCTTATACAGCTCGACACGTATTCTAATATAAAATTAAGTAATTGTCTTAATTATTGGGGACATTCTTCTTCTGCTGCGATCATGAATCTTTCAGAGTAGGATTCCGGACTCTCTCATGAAGGCAGCTGTCTGTTTAAGTGATTCGGTTGCCCCGTCTAGTTTCTCTTCCAGGGAGGTGGGTGTGGTCCACATTGTACTTCTCAGGTCTGTGTACTGGGGGAAATCCTTTAGAACATGTTTTGTTGTCCAGTGTGCAGCAGTGGCGTATACTGGTTTTGGGGTCTGGGCTACCGCTGACATAATAAATAAAAACATACATTATATTCAGTAAGCTAACATGAAGTAATATTTGCTAATGACATCACTACATTTTAAATTACTTATTTATGTGTAAACTCTATCTGTCTTTTTTGGCACGAAAATGTCTCGATGACTTTATCATTGAAAGTACTGTTGGGTTGGTTTCTAAATTCTGAAGGAATGATTTCTCAATGAACATTATTGCCAAACCAGATAAGCGTTCTTGTGTCTGGGTTGAGCGACAATAAGATTTGATTCTCTCGAGAGCAGAAAAAGTTCTTTCTACAGATGCTGATGCGCATAACGTAGTTATAAATAGGTTATGAAGTTCCGGTAATCTGATACAGTTTCACTTTCACTTTGTAACACTTCTAATTGGCTAGAGCTAAAAATAACCCATGAAACCGCATTTTGTATAGGTAGCTCCCGCCGTATTATTTTCACTGAAATTTTATATGTCAAGGTCATTAATTCTAAGTCGGAGAGAAGAGAACTGTACTGCTGCATATTAGCGGTTTCATGTACTATCGTAGAGTAGTTTCGGTTTCATTCACAAACGTTATCGTGGCCGTAGGAAAATCTGGCTTTAATAAATGCAAATCAAAGCAAATAATTCATATTGGCCTACGAAATGTGTAATAGAATATTCGAAAATTTGTTATATAATTATTTAAAAATTATAATAAATTATCATTTCCTTTTGTATTTCGTTAATATGTTCAGGCTACCGGCGGTAGCTGCGGTAACAAAGAGAATATGCCATTGGTGTGCAGTGGCATTGGCTCGTAGTAAAAATTTTGAGTTTGGTGAACATGTGGTTTCTCATTCTGTTGTGTCCAGTGCGTAGGCGAAGCATGATGACTTGATTCCTCCTTGATAGTTGGAGGTATCCATCCCTCTCGTCATACTTTGGGTGTTCTCGTTTCCATTTTTCATGAAACTGGCCTTTGATGCTGGATTTGGCTTCATCGTAGCTGACCAGATGGTTCTCCTGTGGCTCTCTCCCTCTTTAGCTAATTTGTCTGTGCGTTCGTTTCCGTGTATATTACAGTGTGATAGTATCCACTGGATGACCGCTCTCTGGAAGTTATTGCATAGTTGCTCTAGGGTTGTTCTCAAGTCATCTAGATCGTTGTTCCAGTGGGTTTTTAGAGCTGTTAGGGCTGATAAAGGATCAGTCAGTATCACCAATTTCTTGTGCATGTTATTTTTGTGTTTGATTGCCAGTTTTGCAGCGTAATTGAGGGCTTCAGATTCTGCTTTATAGTTGTTTGAGAATTTCCCGGTAGCTATTGACTAGATGATCTCTTCCTGGTTTTTCAGCTTCAGGAACACACCTCCTCCTCCATTTCTGGTGGCATTTGTAGCGGAACCATCTGTGTATATGTGTGACCAGGAGTCATGTGGGTAGTTGTCTTTTGTGTGTTTTTTTCTGCTATGTGTTTTCTCTCTGTGTCTGTTTGGGTGCCTTTCTTCATGATTCCTATAATGTTTTCCTTAAGTTCTGGTATTTTGTGTTTCCCATGAGGAGTCAACGTTTCATTAACAAAATCGTTTTTACGATAGCGGCTTGTTAAACCTCTGATCAACGGTTCTATACCAAGCCGGAGAAAATAATTCCTCCATCTTGTATACAACCGGAAACAATCAATGTCAAGCAGCAATGTCTTTCAGAAGCCTTGAAAAGTTGTGGAAATGAAAACTCATCAGCACAAACACACAACTTAGACTAATTAAATCAAATGTGCTATCAACCGTTACGTATGCGTGTGAAAGCTGGAAAACAACAAGAGACATTGAAACAACGTTGAACGCATTTGAAAATAAATGTCTAAGGAAAATACTTGGTATAGCGTGGAGCGAATTCAAAACAAACGAGGAAATTAGAGAAATCGCCAATCAACCACTAATATCTTCAGTAATAAAGAAAAGACCATGGTCATATGATGAGAAGAGATAATAACCGAATAGCAAAGCAAACCCTCATGTGGGAAACAACAGGTGAGAGGAAAAGGGGAAGACACAGAGAGACACTGAGAAGAACATTGATGAGAGAGGCAAGAGCAGCAGGAATCGGCTCCCTCAATGAGCTGCTTGCACAGAACAGAGACAAATGGCGAGATTTGATAAAATATCTTTAAAAGAATTGAAAACTGCAAGAACAAAAATTCAGATAAGAGAGGGAGTATCTTGGTCTACACCCTATGGGCCGGCTACGGCTCGAAAGGTCAATAGATAGATAGACGAGGAATTATACCAGATGGGCCTAAGGGTTTCGGTATTGTTTGGGATAGTACTGGGTCACTAGTTGCCAGTTCTTTGGAGGTTGCAGCGAAGTTGCTCCTTTTCAGTCTTCTTTTTCCGAAACCAGTTATTCTTTGGTGCATGGGGTGACTAAGGAGCCTTTCATATTTCTCCGTTTGTTGCAATAATTTAGTTTTCCGTCTGTCTTTTAAAGGTTGTAAACTTGTTACTGTTTCCAGAGTCTTAATAGGTGTAGATTTCATAGCACCAGTGATGATACGGGTAGCCTGGTTTGTGTTCTGTTAATTTTGCTAAGCTGTGATTTGGAAGCTGTAGTCCAGGCTGTGACACCATACTGTAGGACAGGTCTTACTCTTCCTACGTATAGTCGTTTCAAGATATTGCTGTCTGCTCCCCAGTTCGTTCCTGCCAATGTCTTCATAACATTAGTTCGTTGTCTGGCTCTTTTGTTTTCTCCGTCTATCTGGTTTTTCCATGTCATTCTGCGATTCAAGGTGACACCAAGATATGTTGGGTTGTGGTCAATAGGGAGTGTATGGTCTTTTATCTTCAGTTTTGCAGAGAGTGTTTTTCTTGATATGCTGACAATTGTATATGTAGTTTTTTTCCCGTTAATATGTAAGAACCAGGTGTTTGTCCATTTTTCAAGTTTTCCTAGGGCATCTTGCATTCTGGAACTAGCCACTGACATAGATTCTTCACGTGCTCATATCGCCAGGTCGTCTGCGTAAATTGCTGAGTGTATTCTGGGTGGAATGTCCAGTACGATGTCATTTATGAAAATTAAGAAGAGTGTTGGGGACAGGACTCCACCTTGTAGGATTCTGGCTTTCTTACTTAGTTGTCCATGTACTTGTACTCTGGCCGTCCTGTCTTACTTAGTTGTCCATGTACTTGTACTCTGGTCGTTCTGTCTTACTTAGTTGTCCATGTACTTGTACTCTGGCCGTTGTCTTACTTAGTTGTCCATGTACTTGTACTCTGGCCGTTCTGTCTTACTTAGTTGTCCATGTACTTGTACTCTGGCCGTCCTGTCTTACTTAGTTGTCCATGTACTTGTACTCTGGCCGTCCTGTCTTACTTAGTTGTCCATGTACTTGTACTCTGGTCGTTCTGTCTTACTTAGTTGTCCATGTACTTGTACTCTGGCCGTCCTGTCTTACTTAGTTGTCCATGTACTTGTACTCTGGTCGTTCTGTCTTACTTAGTTGTCCATGTACTTGTACTCTGGCCGTCCTGTCTTACTTAGTTGTCCATGTACTTGTACTCTGGCCGTTCTGTCTTACTTAGTTGTCCATGTACTTGTACTCTGGTCGTTCTGTCTTACTTAGTTGTCCATGTACTTGTACTCTGGCCGTCCTGTCTTACTTAGTTGTCCATGTACTTGTACTCTGGTCGTTCTGTCTTACTTAGTTGTCCATGTACTTGTACTCTGGCCGTCCTGTCTTACTTAGTTGTCCATGTACTTGTACTCTGGCCGTCCTGTCTTACTTAGTTGTCCATGTACTTGTACTCTGGCCGTTCTGTCATGTAGGCATTGAGATATCCAATTTAATAAACGACCTTGGATGCCAAGTCTGAGAAGCTTGTTCTTTAATCCTTCTCTCCATACCCTATCAAAAGCCTTCTCCATGTCGACCCACACTGGCAGTGTGTGTTTCTTTTCTTGTAGAGCATCTTCTACTTCCTGTGCGATGTAGGTGATCAGATCTTCAACAGCCGACAAATAGTACAGTTTATGGTCCCCGCTCCGTGATGGTAGATAGAGGATTTCAATTGTAATTATGTAATGGCTGTGATATCCGGAGTAGTACATCATCATCATCAAGTACCAAGCCTGCTGGCGTAGGTGATCATGTCTCTCCACAACTTTCGATCACCACAGTTATTTATCATTTCTGTTGTTAACCTTCTGCCAAGCCATTCTCTTAAGCTGTCTGGTATCTTTTCGTCTTTTCTCTTTGCTTCCCTCTATCTCTTCGTCTCTCAATCTTCCCAGTTGTTACAATCTATTCCAGCTATTCTCTTCTCATTACATGGCCAAAAAATTATGATCGTTTCTTCCTAATATTGGAAATTAGCTTTTTTTTTGCTTTGGCCTCTTTCAGACCATTTTCATTACTCTTCTTAGCTGTCCATGGTATTCTCAACATTCTTATGTAAAACCACATTTCTATAGCCTCCAGTGATTTTCTTGTCTGTTGTCCTATTGCCCATGATTCATATCCATATGTTAAGAAAGGCTCTACATAACATTTAAGAACTCTTTTTCTTGTTTCTATTGTCAAAAATGGATTGCATATTATCTTCCTCATTTTTGGAAAGCTGCTTTTGCCTGAGCCATTCTGCATCTCACCACTGTTGTACACCTACCATCTGAGGTTAACATTGTTCCCAGATATTTAAATTCATTTACCTGTTTTAATATGTTCTCAGTATACCTAGAGAATTCTGGAAAAGAAGGAAAATTCACAGAAGATGGCTGAACAATGTGGATTAGCACATAAAACAATTAGAAATTATAATTCTGTGTGTGAGAGTGAGTGAGAGATGTTAATAAGATCATGCACCTCAGGAAATGAATGTTTTGTTGAATTAGACACTACCATAGTGGAGAATTGTTTGTCTGCTACTGTACGTTGTGATCGTTCCTCTATGTTAAAAAAAAAATCACTCATTGTGTTTATACTTTATAGTCATTTATTGCTGTCAAATCACATACAGTGCATTTGGATGTACAAGGTAGAACATATCTATTGTACAATTTTGTTAAATGCTTACTATATATAAAATGACAATCACATAAATTAATGATCATCACTATTTTGATAATTAAATCATCTTCAGCATCAGTGAATTTTAAGTAGCACTGAAATAATGCCCACCTCTAGTGAGATGTCATTTTTGTTGTTGTTCTAGAATCCACAGAGCCTTTCTCATGGACTGTTACATCATCTTTTACTTTATGAACTATGGAAACCTTTCTTCTTGGCCTAACCACTAGATACATGTGAGGGCAGATTTAGAACCACTAGACTGGTATAAATTGGACTAACCACTAGATACATGTGAGGGCAGATTTAGAACCACTAGACTGGTATAAATTGGACTAACAACTAGATACATGTGAGGGCAGATTTAGAACCATTAGACTGGAATAAATTGGACTAAACACTAGATACATGTGAGGGCAGATTTAGAACCATTAGATTGGTATAAATTGGACTAAACACTACAAGAGACCAAGATGATCAACAGTAAAAGTAAGTAAAGTACCCCCCGTCACGCCAAGTGGCGTATAGGGAAATATGGTGTTAGTGACCCTATATTTTACAGACCTTCAGCACATGATTTTTGGGGTAATGTGGTCGGTATTACGCCCGTGCTGCTTTTACTTTCCCAGAAAAAATCCGGTACCCATTTAAGGCTGGGTGAACCCGGAGCCGTCGGTTGGGATCGAACCCTACCCCTTGTCCGTAGTAGTCCAGTTCACTAACCACTGAGCTATCGCGGCTCCTACTAATTTTTAGGGAATTAGTAAAACCCAGGTGTCCTCGCCAGGGAACGAACCCCGGCTGTTGCCGTGGTAAGCCAACCGCCTATCGATTGCGCTAACCGGACACATGATCAACAGTACCAAAGCTAAAAGTAGTCAGGTAGTCATTGTTGACTACATGAGTCAGGGTCTGTGGCAAAATCTGTTCACTTACTCCATCTACCTGCAAAGACCCTGGCAACAGACTAAACAGTCTAGAGGGGAACATGAGAGAGTAAAGGCTGGCACACCCACACAAAAAACAGTCTAGTAGAGAGAGAATGCACAATGTCCCACTGCCATCTCATTAAACACAGTCAAACAAATTATAAACTCCAACAGTAGAGAGGCGTGGCTGATTGGATGAGCCATGGGAAAAAAAGGGGATCATTTTAAATATATGTCAAGACCTAACCCCCATGACAACATTAACAATCTAAAAAGAAGAGATCAAACCGGAGAAATGGTCACATACCACTGAACAACCACATCAATAGAATACAACGAAACCATACTCCAGCATATCCACTTTGTGAGCATCCACATGAAACAGTAGAACATGACATGTTTGACTGTCCAAGGCTCACAATATCAGAGCAACTCTACTTCCCCAAAGACCTGATAAATGGAGTACCTCATACAAAACTAAAAGGAAACTCAGAAGAGTTTCCAGATTTCGTTACATGGCATTGGACCAAAGGGCATCAGCTCACAGGGTGCTGGAGCCATAACAACAACAGAGAGAAAGCTATGAAGAGTCAAATAAATAACCAATGCTATGCTATTGTTCTGAAAAACCAGCTGCCTTCTCTTATCCATACATGTACATTGTACAAGGCCAGAAAACAGCCAGTAAATCATTGTGGACTGCTGGTGTGAAAGTCAGGAAACCACAATTGACCAAGGACCCTAGGGAATTCAACTCATTACCAAAAATCATTTGCAGTGACAAGGAAGATGTTTAGTTTTAGTTTAGTTGGCAGGTCACTCTGATTGCACATCAGACAAGTCCATAAGTGCACAGGTCTTCTTTGAATTAATACCATTAAAATATAGCGGCTAACAAAACCGGTGCTATGTTGGTTGACATATCTTATTTGGATTCCTGAGTAGTGCTCTCGTCTGGCAACTCCCACTGTGACATAATATTCATGAAGTCTGTTCATGGCTGTGGAGCCAGGGTAATTTTTTTTAGTCTTTTCGTCGGTTCATTGCCCTTCGACACTCAACATCAGCCAAACCAGCAAGTCTGTCATGTGTTAATTACCTCTTACACCTGCGTGCCATGGCACAAAAAAAAGCAGACAAACTTTTAAAAAGACCTCCCCTGAAATCTAACCACTGCTGCCATTGAACGCAGCTGTTGTGATCTTTCTGAACATACTCATGGAGTGACTGAGAAACACAAATGTGTATAAGTCTGGGTTTCAAGCCATGCCAATATTTTTGTAACAGCCACAATTCCCATGGTCAAACTACTTGAAGTCAATGTGAAAGCACCACTGTCTTCCTTCATAGTCCTTCCACCTACATGCCCACTATATGATGAACAGACAGGTTCTTATGGTCATAACCAGTACCATATTGGAACAAGCTGTATGGAGATATACCCAACCAACCTTTTGAGCAGATTAGTGCTTTCTTGGAACTTATTAATAAATGTAAAGTAAAGTACCCCCATCACGACAAGTGGCGTATAGGGAATATGGTGTTAGTGACCATCAATTTTACAGACCTTCGGCACATGATTATTGGGGTAATGTGGTCAGTACCCGTGCCACTTTAATTTCGCAGAAAAAAATCTGGTACCCATTTATGGCTGAGCGAACCCGGAAGCCGTCAGTTGGGATCGAACTTTACCTCTTGTCCTTTGTAGTCCGGTTCACTGACCACTGAGCTATCGCGGCTCCATGAACTTATTAATATTGATGTATAAAGGTGCACGCGGAAGATGATATGAAGATAACCAAGAAATCCTTGGAATTTAAACAAAATCAACTAAAAATGAACAATCTGACAAATGCAGAAATTTGAAATAAAGTGTGATATGAGTAAAATGGATCTTTGTAATGACATATGGAGAGTGCTCTTTGACAATGAGTTACAGAAACAATCAGCATGCACATTCATCACAACCTACAGATGACAAACAAAGTACCTATGAGACACAATGAAGGGGTTTGAATAAGTAAAGTGCTGGTGGTGAATCAGCATATATGACAACTTTAGTTGATTTGTTCATTTGTGTCTTTCCAGAAAGATAAAACACATATGTTTCTTGCATTTATACATATAAAGTAATTATAAGAAACTTCATTAAAAAAACCACTATGGTTAAAAACGGAATATCTGACCTCAGAGCTGTCAGATTTGCAGATCTCTCATCTTTTTTGTTTATGAGCATTAACTGCTAAAATATCAAACATAAGTATCTACTTTAGCTAAAAATGTTAATTCTGTGCATGTGATGTCACAAATTGAAACCACTTCTTTCAATATTAAATTTTAAGAGTTAATGGAATGTACTAGGCTCAGGACACCTTCATCCGTAAAAGCTGCACCATAATCAAGATGAGAACTAAAATGCCACTTTGAGAAGAAAACAAACAGCTTTTTACTTAATGAGGTAACTATACCTATTGTATACTGAGCCACCATCATCTGTTCAAACTGTACCCAATAGCTCTTTGTACTTTGCCAGTACACATGTGAAAACCTCATCACAGTGAATTAACTTTGAACCTCATAGTGGGTTACAAACACAACTTTTAATAATCTTGTTCATCATCATCATCAAGTACCGGGCCTGCTGGCATAGGTGATCATGTCTCTCCACAACTTTCGATCTCGACAGTTATTTATCATTTCTGTTGTTGACCTTCTGCCAAGCCATTCTCTTAAACTGTCTGGTATTCTTCCTAATATTGGAAATTAGCTCTCTTTTTGCTTTGACCTCTTTCAGAACAGGAGCCAACCGGAAACAAACCGACGGAAGGCAACAGAAAACCACCATTGTAATTTCTTTGTACAATCATGAATAAACTGGTTACAATGATTTAAAAAAAAATAATTAATAAATGGTACAAATTTTTATTATTTTTAAAGCTGAGCCCATGCACTTTTAAAGATATAGTCCACACAGTGGTGCAGTCTGCTGTGAATAGATTATCTACTATTGCAGTGCATCTAGGATGGCCTGATTCCAGCAGAATCCAAGAAAGCCACAGTAGTCTGCCACACAACATCCTATATTTAAAAGCTATGGCTTACACTTGTCTGGTGGCATTAAATCAGCATTCTTAACTGTTTCAACAAAGATCTCACCCTGCACCTTGATGAAGAATATTACAGTGTTTGTACCTTGCATGTCTCTTTAAAAAAAAAAAGAAAGAAAGAAAGAAAGAAAGAAAAAAGAAGAAGAATTCATGAGGTTTAACAAGGTTTAGACAAATAACAAAACCTGACAACTTTAGAAAATGCATTACTCCCTTACCCTTACCTATTGCAGTTATAACGAGGTGTGGCTAAAAGTTCTGACACTGCAATTTGTTAAAAAAACATTTCTGCTTGCTAGTAGTGTAGTGATGGACATGACACCCCACAAACTAAAGCGAACATACTGAACTGATGGAAACTCATGCAAGTAGCCAAGCACATGACGTGACACAGCCACAGAGAACAGCACAGTATATGGATCCAGCAGTATTATTTATTTATTGTCTTTTAACAAATTTGCTGCTTTGGATTGGAGCACTCTACAACTAGCAGGGATTGTACTTTAACCCATCCATCATGTTGTGGTGTGATGTTTTAAACCTAGACTATGATACCATAGTAAAAATTACTGCATCAAAACAAATTCTTCCAAATTTGATAGTTTGCTGTGGTCAAACATTCCTAATGTTACAATTAAGTGGTAGTAATTTGTATTATGAAATGTAACGATGCACATCACAAGGTGGTATCATAATCTAGATGTATAGATCTAATTAAAAAAAATAATTTAACATATAAGACTATGCCAAATTATCATAACATTCTGTAGTGTACACTTCCCAACATATTTGTGTCCAAACTGACTCCACAACTTGATGAATGGACTATATTGTTGAACTCCACATTTATCTACAACAAAGACTGACATCATTTTGAAGATCAATTGTGGGGAGGGAGGGAGGGACATGTTTATTAATGAATATTACATCCCTAAATGTGGACAGAAATGATCTCCCCAGCTACCTGTTCTGGAATGAAACAGTCACAAGCCAGTTTCTACTTCTACAGACCTACATTGCCAGAGAATAAATAACTAACAGCAGCTGATTGATAAAGAGAAGAAGAAAGGTCTTATGATCTCTTAACTTTTGTAAAACAACAAAAACCATGACCACTTCATGAATAAAGTGAAACTTATAATGCCACAGGTTTATTTCCATAAATTGAAATGCCAGTGTTTCTGGAAATGTGGTAAGCTACTATAAATGGAATAAAATATATGGTATAAAAAATATATATATAAAGAAATAATAAATGATTATGGCTTGTATGGCTTCAATAAATTCTCTGAGAATGCCTTGATGCTGTCAACTCCTCTGACCTCTTCTGGCAGTAAAGGTAGCTTAGTTATGTGAAAATCTTCATACAGATCTATAATCTACAGACAAAGAAATGAAAAAAATTACTAACTCATTATTTCCAACAGAATACAGTTGCTCAAATCATTCTAATGTATATATCTCATAATAATAGATCTGGTAAATCCTATGTGATGTCTGCATTTGGGAGAAACAGAAAACACCCGGACAAGGACATGCTTTGTGAGATGGGCAGCAATGTGGATTTAGGATGCCCCAATTGTATGAATAAATAAGATTATATAAACAGATAATGAGACAGAAAGATAAGTCCGACAGACAGATAAATAGTTTGAGATATCTTGTGACTAAAAAAATTTGTTTTCTTTTCTCATAAAACTGATATCTCCTTGAAGAGGTTAAAATTATGCGATCACAAGACAATGTGAATATTCTAGTTCATGTAGATTTGGAGCTAATGACATTCCTGTAAAGTAGTGTTTATGATAAGAAATGTTCAAAGTATTTTAAATCTGTCATTTCTGGTACAGGTGTGACAGGGTGTAAACTTAAGATTAACCCTGGATTATGACACCATAGTAAAATTTACAGCATCAAAACACAAATTCTTCAAAATTTGACATTTTAACAAGTTAAAACGATACCCCTCTCCAAGTACCTTCCTAACTACTACTTCCAGTGACCCCTGAGTGTTTAATTTGTTTCTATTGCTGTTGGATTTTTAAATTTTATTTTGAGATCGTGAGATACATGGTTTAATTAATGCAAACAAAAATCGCCAATTTTCAATTTCCTGGTCATCGGCAGACATCAAATAACCCTTTGTGACTCAGGAAACACAGCGAATAACGCTACTCTATTGCCAAACATACTGATAGACTTATGGCGACCATACTAAAAGACATTGTAACATGCCTGGTCCACGAGGTTAAATTTAGGTCATAAATCAACCTGAGCCAGGAATTTTCAGTCCCAGTGATCATGAGGCTAGTGTGAACACATGGGACTGTGTCAAGAGTTCAGAGAAATTACTACTTTTAGAGCACCTAATGTAACATTTAAATGGTAGTAGTTTTTACAAAGGTATTGTAACTGGGAGAGTTACAGATAGGTATTGTAATCTAGGGTTAATCAAGGGGAAGCAATCTGAAAATAGGTTTACCAGTACGCCAGGTCGAGTGACGTGTTTTGAGGGAAGATTACTCAGTGCAAAGTTCAAGGGCCAGTTAAGTGTCTTGGGGAAAATGAAATATATTTTTTTGACGTATGTGAGAGAAAGAAACACATGACTAAGGCAGATTATTCTTAAGGAGTTGAAGCTCTGTCAGTAGACCAAATGGCAACAAGCAAAAGGCACAAGCTAATGATAGCATCTAAATGAGAGAGAACTATATGGCTAGAATAGCCGAGTCATAGCACATTGACTAAGTGAATGTCTAATCTTGGATCAAAATAAGGTTAGACTAATAGGCCCAACAATGGGCTGTGTTCTTGTATAGTCATAAATTCATTGTTAATATTATCATACTTAGCTTTCAAATGAACCAGAAAGGTGTGTTTTTCTTTTGAAGATGAAAGGATCTGTTGATACATTGTGATAGGTTGAAGTGATTTGACCATTGAATTATTGTAACCAATGCTGTTCGTCCCTTATTATTACCTTTTTATTAAACATGAAAGGTGGTGATCCATTCACACTTTCTTTTGAAATAACATAGTGCTGTCTTGCCATTTAACAATATATTCATCGTTGTCTCTTGGAGCTATCATTCTTGATAATAGGTGAAGAGCTTAATGAGACAGTCCAAGTCACCAGCACCTGTCTTCATCTAATAATCTTGACAACACTTCTCCAGTCAAGACTGTACAGGTACTCACCAGGGTTCTTTAGAAAAAGTGACGATAGGCATTTAGACATGCACCCACTGATTGGTTAGATGATGGATGACATCAGAGAAAAATGACTTTGGTTGCTCATTGAACCATTTTGTCACTGGGGTCATGACATTTGTATCAGAGTCAAATTCTTGTAACTTTAGAGATTTCTTTAAAGGTGTTACATCAGTTTGGGTGAAGGCTTCTTTTGTCCCAACAATATGCACCTAACATGGCTGGTTGAGGAAGATTTGTTGTTAACTCACACCTTCTCAAAACATTTGTGCCCAGTCCTGCACTGTAGTCTTAGACATACTTTTGTCACCATACACTACTTGCATTTGGCCGGCTAGTTCCTTTGACTGCTAGGAACTGAATCAACCTTGGACAGATTCCGGCCATTTTTTCGACAGTCTGCTGCAGAACCAATGAATATTACGCAGAGACTGAACACTTACACCATTGCACATTAGTGTGCCTATTATGTCAGATGCTACATCACCATAAGTAAGTAAAGAGCTTCATCACGCCTAGTGGCTTATAGGGAATATGGTGTTAGTGACCATAATTTTTACAGACCTTCGGCACATGATTTTTGGGGTAATGTGGTCGGTATTATGTCAGTGCCGCTTTACTTTCCCAGAAAAAATCTGATACCCATTTAAGGCTGGGTGAACCCGGAAGCTGTTGGTTGGGATTGAACCCTACCCCTTGTCCTTTGTAGTCCAGTTCACTAACCACTGAGCTATGCTACATCACCATGCCTCCTACATATGTTTACTTGGTGCAGCTCAGGCAGGTTTCTTTTGAACACATTACATACCAGGTGCTGATATATAGCAAGCTTCTGCTGTAAACTGTGCAGCAACACAATGCACATCTTGTAAGAACAAAGGCGGCTAAAGACACCAAACAGTACCTGAAATAAAAGTGGTCAGTGACTCATATTTGACTCTGCACCAGAATAGGTGAAACACAACTGATTAAGATTCTACTACACCACCCAGTGGTATGAATGGATACAGAGTAATCTGTCTAGCTAAGCTAGTAGAAATCAAATAGAGAAGGCAGCTTGGCATCATAAACAAACCACGCCGAAGAAATATATGATGGATTAAAAAGAACAAAACAAAAGCACCAACATCAATTATGTCCTTTAAGAGCAGATGATGAAGAGATTAGTCATCTGGTAAACAAAGATAAATGAAGAAGCACAACATGTAAAAACATAACACTGACACAATTCTATTCACCTGATCAAGGTATTTTGCTTGAATTTTTTGCCTTGCTTCACACAAACAACAAGGCTTTTCGCCTTTCCGTACAAAGTTTAGCTGGTTGACAACAATATTGTGAGTGTCTATACCAAATTGTGCAAGTTCTTGTACAAGCCGTTCTGTCTCATACAAAGAGAGAAACTCCGCAATACACACACAAATGAATGTGGTTTGATCCTGTAGAAGAGAAAGAGAAACTTTCTATCAAGACTATACAACACTTATAAACTGTAAACTTATTCTTCTGCTTCAGCGATCAAGTGAACTTGACTCTTTGTCCTGCTTCATGATGGAGGGGTAGGAACAACATTAAGACACAAGATGAACTAGTCCCATGGTTGATACACATACACGTGTCCTGATTTTTCCCCCCCCCCCTAAAACTGTGCTGTGGCTGACACACTCCATCTTCAGTAGGCTGGATCTCGGTTTGACATAATAGCTTTCCATCTCATAGGGTGGATGCAGGACAGGGCTGTTAAGCCCACCCAGCCCATGAAATTGTAAATAAATTACATAAAATGACAGTTACACCAGTGTAGTATTTCTTCACCAAAAAAGTGAGTACTCATATAATGGAGACAAATAATAATAAATAAATATTATTATAGAGGGAAACTTCCGAGTCGATAATTCAGGGAATCATAGAAGGAAGAGGTATGTATTACAGCACTCAGAAAAAAATGACAAATAAACAACAACAGAAAAAAACAAAGAACAATAAATGGTCCAAAGCAGGATCGAACCCATACTCCATGGTACTGCACCTTGCCACGAGAAGCCGAACGCTTGGTACACTGCCACTCAGCTAACTAAGTTGAGAAACAGCGAATAACGCTATGCCGTAGCCAAATATACTGATGAACTTACGGTAACCATACCAATAGACATTTTAACATGTCCAGTTCATGAAGTGAAACTCAGGACATAGATCCTGAACCAGGAATTTTGAGTCCCCATGTTTTGTCTAATGTTAACACACGGGACTGTATCAAAAGTTCAGAGAAATTACTATTTTTAGAGCACCTAATGTTACATTTAAGTGGTAGTAAATTTTACTACAGTATAGTAACTGGGATAGTTACAGATATGTATCGTAATCTAGGGTTAAAGTGTTTGGAAAGTGAGTAAGGAGAGTTATTGAGTTATTGAGTTATTGAGTTATTTGCGGGTCATCATCATTGCACTCCGAACATGTCCATAGGTGCTCAGATCCCCTCCTCAGCAATTCCCTCAGTGTCCAGCGACTGACGACTCCAGTTCTATGTTGGTTGATAAGTCTTCTTACACGGCCACCAAGTTTCTCATTTCTGGTCGTGCCCATCTTAACTCCCATTTCCATCATCCGAAGAAGTGACGTTGATCTGTGTTTGTCGAAGTCCTGTGCTCTTCCAACATCTCGAAGGGCATTGATGATGTCCGCCCGATCCATCGGTTGCCCGTCCTCAACGACAGCGCAGCTAGCCAACCTGTCCGCTCTCTCATTTCCCTGTACTCCCGCATGTCCAGGGACATAGACAAAGGTGACCTTACGTATTTTGGATTTCTGCAACGACTCTACCCATTGCATGCGTACATAGCCCGCCTCCACTTTTTTTATCATGCTCATCGAATCACTCAGTATACATGCGTGGATGTAGTCTTGTGACTCTAACCATTTGAATGCCTTGGTCACTGCCATCACCTCCATTGTCATGCTACTCGTGGTCATGGCGTATGCACCACTGTCTTCCTTGGCTATTCTGCCTGCTGAGCGTGCTGTAAATGCCCATGCACTTCTTTCGTGTCGTCTTACAGATCCGTCTGTATAGATGACTGCATCTTTCTCATCGGTATTATCGCAGATGAGACCGTTGACCTCAGCATTAACCACGACCGGGTTCTGTTCCCTACTTTTCCTGTCGAGTGTGACAATACATGAGAAAGTTCCCTTGAATGACGTAGGCACCAGTATCCACTCCTCACCAACGCTGATATTGGTAAGCCCACAGACCTGTTTGATGACATCTTCTGCCCGGCCCACCCATGATTTGCCTCTTTTTAGCCTGGTACCTTTCTCTGTGTTGAGCACGTGATGCAATGGATGCTCTGTATCTGTACTAATCTTCAGGTATGCTCGTGCTCTCCAGATCTTAATTCTGTCATCCATGGTTGGAAAGTCAAGAAGATACCTCATTGCTACACAGGGAGTGTCCCTCGTACATCCTAGGATAATGCGCATGGCTTCATTTTGTATTTTCTCCAGCTTATCAATTTGAGTCGTACTGACAGTAAGAATGGCCAGGGCATACTCCATTGGTGCGAGGACTAATCCCTGGAACAGAAGAATAAGTAGCCTCTGCTCGATGTTGGCAGCTGCCATGACCTTCAAGGCGGCTAATCCTTTCACCGGTAGTACGAATGGGAGCTGATGAGGTGACCAGGGACAAGTTGATGACATACCTCGGAGTTAAGTTTGATCGCAGCCTGTGTTTTCGGGACCACGTCGACCATGTGAGTAAGGAGAGATCATGATTAAATGACTATAAAAATATGTCATGACAAAGATGAGTCACACATACTGTAATTTCACTAGACTACGAAATGCAACACAAAGCTCAAGTCAGGGTCAATGAGACAGGACTCCTATCTGTCCCCTTTCATGTGATAAAACTGAATACAGGTTTATTACAAGCTATACAAATTATAGCCTTTTATTTCTCATTGAGTGCCCTGATTTAACCAATTGATAAGTTATAGACAAGAATGCAACAGACAACCAAAACATAATTATTCTTCATTCTTTCTCTTATTAGTAGACTGGCTATCATCTTCAGACTATTAATCTCTTTCTTAGCGCCCACAGCTATGTTGAAAACTTGCTGATTAAATGAGAGTGACCTTAAAAAAAAAAAGGATTTCCAGGTATTCCAAACAGTGATATCTCTCCATGGGTGTCAATCCAATGCACAGTATTATCAACGAGCTGACTTACATATTCTACTATCCAGGGAACACCCTACTACCTGGTCTTATCTCGATTAATCACCACTTTATTTTCATCACACTAGCCCAGAATGTGAGTTACAATTGCTTGAAGTTGATAATTTCGTGTTGGCATGTAACATGTATGCATGTAAGAATGTCATCTGCATACATTAAAATTTGCCAGGACCATATCCACCTGGAGGTGATCAATCTTGGTTAAGTGTACATTTTAATATCTGGTATGAACCAGCTCTGAGGGCCTCAACCATAACCAATCAAATCTGACACAATGCAACATTATAACTCAATAGATGTTCTGGTATAAATGAGGTTCGTTCGACTGCATTCACCTGATGACTAAAGGATCACATCTCTTCATCATCCACCCTTAAAGGGATGTTAAGTGGGCATGTTTGCTTCGTGCTGTGGTTTGCAGTAAAACTCTGATATTTGCACCTTTTGGACCATAGCATTCGACTTCAGCACAACATTTTTGAGTACAGGGTTGTCTTCCCCGCCTTGATCCCTACTCACTTGGCCAGACTAGACAAGTTAGTCTGTTTCTGCAGGCACCATGGAGAGGTGGAGTGGGGTCTGGATGCAGTAGTAGTAGTTAATCAAAAGCCCTGTCATCACTGCAAATGAATTAAAATCTATAATAGCTCAACCGCTCGTGGCAGTGGAATTATCCAAATCAACACCTCATCTCATTGAAGGATCAAAACAAAGAAAGGCACCTGCAGTCCCCATAATAGCAGTCACAGCACATGCCAAAAGACATAAGGCCAAGCCACACCGAAAGCAAATGCAGTCGTACTGTCCTTCATCATATGATATCATCATTCATCGTAAGCAATCTGGATGTTTCTAGTTCACCAATCCTGGTGCAAGCCATCAGCTGTGGGTTGCTAACAACTTCCAGCTCTGCTGCTTTGAGGCTTCTCTGCATTCTATAAATGAGGTTTTATGCATTATAACTTTACAAGCAGAGCACCTGAAAAAAAAATCTGCTCCTCTGATGTTTCCACCAACATGGTAGAGAAGCCCATCTGTCCATATCATAAGAGTTGTTCTATGGTAGCAGTACTACCAGAGGATCGCCCAGGCTAGATGGGTCAAAGGGCTGGGAACCCTACCCCACTTCTTAGAGGTGCCACTAGTAACAGACTAACCATTCTAGTCTAGCCAAGTGAGAAGGGATAAAAAAAAAGGAAGGCAACTAGTACTAAAAAATACTGTGCTGATGTCAGATTTATTGGGCTGCAAGGTGCAAATAAACAACAACACTAGTCCACTTAATGTTCTTCTAAGGGTAGATGACGAAGAGGACTCTCCATTCCTTTAGAAGTCATTGGGTCAACATCAGAAAGAAAGAAAATATCTGGGGCCTATCCATCTGAGGTGACCAATTTTGGTTGTTTTTATATGAAAATTAATATCTTCAGTAATCAAGAAAAGACAATGGTCATATGTTGGACATGTGATGAGGAGAGAAAATAACCGAATAACAAAGCAAGCCCTTATGTGGGAAACAACAAGTAAGATGAAAAGAGGAAGACCCAGAGAGACACTGAGAAGAAAATTGATCAGAGGCAAGAGCAGCAGGAATCAGCTCACTCAATGAGATAGAGTTGCTTGTACAGAACAGAGACAAATGGCAAGATTTGATAAAAGATCTTTACAAGAATTGAAAACTGCTAGAATAAAAATTTAGATAAGAGAAGTAGTATCGGGGTCTATGCCCTATGGCCCACTACAGCTCGAAAGGTCAATATATAGATAGATATATGAAAAGCACTGGTGAGAGTGCAGATCCCCAAGAGAGGACAGTATTGTATATCAAACATAGTTGAAGTAAGAAATAAACTACTAGTTAAATAAAGTTATTCTCAGTTTAATTTTCTTTTTCTCCAATGAAATCTACTAAAGTATATAGCTATAAGTATTTCTTCTGTTGCCATCACCTGACAGTTACTCCTCTTATTCATCCACCTTTAAAAGGATGCTAGATAGACAGATAGATATACAACACTGTGTTGTTAGTAATCATCATCAAGTACCGGGCCTGCTGGCGTAGGTGATCATGTCTCTCCACAACTTTCAATCTCGACAGTTATTTTATCATTTCTGTTGTTGACCTTCTGCCAAGCCATTCTCTTAAGCTGTCTGTTATTTTTCTCTTTGCTTCCCTCTATCTCTTCGTCCCACAATTTTTCCAGTTGTTACAATATACTCCAGTTGCTCTCTTCTCATTACATGGCCAAAAAATGATGATCGTTTCTTCCTAATATTAGATTTTAGCTCTCTTTTTGCTTTGACCTCCTTCAGAACAGCTTCATTACTCTTCTTAGCTGTCCATGGTACTCTCAACATTCTTCTGTAAAACCACATTTCTACAGGCTCCAGTGATTTTCTTGTCTGTTTTCCTATTGTCCATGATTCGCATCCATATGTTAAGACTGGCTCTACGTAATATTTAAGAACTCTTTTTCTTGTTTCTATTATCAAAAATGGATTGCATAATATCTTCCTCATTTTTTGAAAGCTGTTAGTAATGGTGAGCCACAATATATATACTATTTGGCCTGTAATATCTGCCTCCAGCACGCCATTTTTTTAGTACCAGGCTGCCCTTCCTCTTCCATCCCCACACACTTCACTAGACTGATTATAGCTTGTTTCATAACTCGTGCCCAACTTTTAAAATCGATAGCTTTTTAACCGCTTGTTGTAAGTTATTCAAAATTTGCATGTAAAGTTATAATGATTAGAACCCAACAGGGAATTAATTTCATAAAAAAAAAACATTTGGTTATTATTGTTGCTTATTTGATTTATATAAATTTATAACGACCCATTGATGTAGTCAAAACTTAATGTTTACAGTATTTTAAGTTAAAAATAGCGAGTAAAAATCCATACACGGTACAATTGACGTGTTTGCTCGCTTTCGCCGTGGTTTTTTGACACAATTATACACTTGAGAAATTGTGTGTTCCATTTCCGTTCATTCAGAGGTGTAGACGTGAAATTCGCAAAATGTCGGGTATGAATGAAACTGTTACAATAAGAAAATTAAAAGTTTCGCTGAAAAAGAACAAAAGTATTGAAATATCAAAGTCTACATTATGGAGGAATGTGAGAGCTGCAGGCTTTACATTCAGAAAGTATTCCAATAGATGAAACATCATCTGTGAGAAGCCACATATTGTAGTCATGAGAAGCAAGTACTTACGTGAAGTAAAAGAGGTGCGCAAGCAAGGTTATGATATTGTGTACTTGGATGAAACATGGATCAATGCTCACCACACTAACCAAAGGGAATGGCAGTCATCAGATGGAAAGATTAAGAGATTAATACCTAGCAGCAAAGGACAGCGCTTGATAATTGCTCATGCAGGTAGTCTAACATGGACTAATACAGAATGCAGAGCTAATTTTTCTTTCAAAATCCATAGACAATCGGGATTATCACTCTGAGATGAATGGTCACATATTTAGACATTGGATTGAAAATTCTGTTCTCCCATCACTAGATCGACCATCTTGCCTAATAATGGACAATGCAGCGTACCACAACATTGTTGCACTGGAAGATAAAGTCCCGACATCATCCAGTACAAAAGATGCTATTAAGATTTGGCTCACAAAGGAGCACATACAATTTAATAACATGTACTTAAAACATGAATTACTATCTCTAGTAAAGCAAAAACAAAGGACAAAGATTTTTCAAATAGATAAGATTATCCAAGAGCACGGTCATATAAGTTTGAGGCTGCCACCTTACCATGCTCATTTAAATCCAATAGAACTAATCTGGGCAAAATTAAAAGGACAAGTGGCAGATGAAAATACATTCAAAATATGCGATGTAAAGACTCTTGCTAATCTCGCTTTATTAAACATAGACAAAGATTATTGGGCTGAATGTGAAGACCACGTCTTAAAACAGGAAGAGGAATATTGGAAAAATGATGGTTTGTGGAATGTTCAACCCCAAACAGTTATTAATCTTTTAGACTCATCTGATTCAAAATGAAAGTATATAGCCCCCACAATGTTGGCCCCTATATTACCTTAAATTAGTTCAACAAACGGTCCTTTTCAGGACCACACAACTATGAAAATTGGACATACAGGTATACCTTGATATTATCGTCCGTCCTTGAACTGAGAAGACAATAATTCTCCTGGTATTTCCCCATTACGGCCACGCCTTTAACTAGTGAAAATTAATCATAGACCAGCAACTACGGTAATTTCTATTATTTAGGGGTTCACAATTTACAATTTTGACAAACATCAAAGAAATTCGCCTAGATATTTGTTAAATATACATTTAAAGGGTCTTTTGCATTCTAATAACATTTGGAAAATTTCAACAGTTTTTAACAAACGGTTACTGAACAATAGCGTTTTGAAGATTAATACATTATCCAGATGGAACAGCAGAAGAAATATGTGGACCTTGTGGTGAAGTCTGTAACAATTATGAAGCAGAAGTAACAGCTATTAAAACAGCAATTTATCATTTAAATATGATTTTCGATACCACACCATCAAAGAAAACAAACACAGTTATATTTACGGATTCCAAATCGGCTCTGCAAGCACTGGAAAACAACACGAACAAAACAGAACTCACACAGCTTATCATTGACACAGACAAACTTATTGAAACACATAACATAAGATTGGTAATGCAATGGATCCCGGGACACTCAAATATACCAGGAAATGATAAGGCAGATACATTAGCTAAGAGAGGATCTAAACAGACACAGATACATACATCCATCACACTAGACACAGCCAAACAAGTCATAAACTCCAACAGTAGGGAGGAGTGGCTGAATGGATGGGCCTTAGGGAAAACAGGGAGAGAGCTTTTTAAATATATGGCAAGACCAAATCCACAAGACAACATCAACAACCTAACAAGAAGAGACCAAACCACCATCTTCAGACTGAGAACAGGACATGTTATGCTGAATAACCACATTAATAGAATACAACAAAACCATACCCCAGTATGTCTACTCTGTAATCACCCACAAGAAACTGTAGAACATCACCTGTTTCAATGTCCTGAGCTCACTGACATCAGAACAACACTATTTCCCCAAAGACCCTCCAAATTGAATACTCTGTACGGAACAACAGCAGAACTTAAAAATACCTGCAGATACTACTACATGGCATTGGGCCGAAGGGCATCAGCTCAAAGGTCACTGGATCCATAACAACAACAACAAATAAATTATTCAATAAAATCTCACCGCATTTTTAAACTGAGTATTCACTTGCCGAATGGTGGCCAACATTTCTTCAAATTTACTGGACATTTGATCTGCATTTAGGTCTTGCATACCAATCAAACCTGCCATCTGTCATAAAGGAAACAAATTTGTGTTGTTAAAACATAAAGTAAATAACCTGCATAAACAACATTACGTCCACAGCATAACTTAAAAATACCTGCAGATACTACTACATGGCATTGGGCCGGAGGGCATCAGATCAAAGGCCGATGGATCCATAACAACAATAAACAACATTACGTCATTTTACTAAAAAAAAAATAAACTAAAAAAAATCCACTTTACAAACAAGTACTGAATAAATTACAAATACCACTAGTTTACAACTGTAAAATAAATGAGCCATACAATTAAAAACTGAGCAAATAAAATAATTAAATACCTGACTAATGAATGGACTAATCTGATTCTTTAGTCTCATAAGTTTTCCTAGCCCTTTCTCAACCACAGATGGAAATGAAAGCAGACGCAGTGTATGACCTGTTGGAGCTGTGTCAAATACAACCACTGAAAAGTTCATGTTTTTCACTAACCTGAAAAAAAGAGGCAAAAAAAAAAAAAATAAATAAATAAAAAAGTAACATTTTCACCAAATTTTGTGACTACATTTGACTGGTATTAATCATCTCCCCCTAATATCTTGAGATTGATATCATAATATCTTTTTAATATAAAATGTTTTAGACTCACCTCTCCAATAAATTGTTGTTCACATACTTCTCCCAATCATAGAATATGCTACTTATCTCTAAACTATGCTCTCCCTATAAGAGTGAACATATGGATTTCTTTAAGAGTTTGCAGAATAGTTACATGGAAACAGATGAGGGACTAACCGCATCACTTCAGCAAAACTCATGGCTTCATCAATGCCAGGAAAAGCTCCAAGAAGCTCTTGAACCATACCTCGACCCATGGCCATCATGTCAGCTGCAAAGATTAAAATTAAGTCAGAGGAGAAGCCTCAAGCTAACTTGAAATAAAAACAGTATAATGTGTTTAAAAAAATCAGTTCATAAAAGAGCCTTGCCAACTAAGTGGTTAGTGCGTTTACTACCTGGTCAGAATTCAATTGCCAGAAGTGGCAGATTTTTTTAAAAAACTATGAGGCTCTGGAATTTACCCAACCTGTATTAATGGGCGCCAGTGGTTTTCTGGGATGTAAAGGCAGCTTGTCATGATACTGACCACACTGCTCAAAAATGTGCTGTAGTCATGGAAAAATATGGTCACTAACGCCATAATAGAGGTAAGGGATCCTTCCCTTACTTTATGACAAAACCTCCTTACAAGGCATCCATGCCCAATTAATACCCTTTTAAGGGCGGATGATGAAGAGGTCTAACTATTCCTTTAGAGATCGGGTGAACACGAGCAAGTGACACTACTAAATTCATCTGATAAAAAGCAAACTTAAGTCAAACTGCCTAAAACTATTCTTGAAAATGAACTGTACCTCCATAGTTGTAGACATAACCAATTATTCCTATGAAGTAAGAAAACAGTTAAGAGCCTCGTCACACCAAGTGGCATATAGGGAATAATGGTGTTAGTGACCATAATTTTTCACGGACCTTCGGCACATGATTTTTGGGGTAATGTGGTCAGTATTACACCCGTGATTTACTTTCTCATAAAAAATCTGGTGCCCATTTATGACTGGGCAAACCAAGAAGCCGTCAATTAGGATTGAACCTGACCTCTTGTCCTTTGTAGTCCAGTTCACTAACCACTGAGCTATTACAGCTCCCTATTCTTATAAAGAGCATTTTTAATGCCATCCAAACCAACTGTGAAAATAATTAACATTTTTAAAAACTGCAGAAAAGATATAGGTTGGTTACAGGCAACAGACCAGGTAATTAGCACTGAACTCTCACATGCGGTGAGTGTGTCGTCACATCCCAACAAATTTTATCTACTGACTCAAAATTATAAATAAAATAATCTCCACAAACATCCTTCCACACCATAATCTAAACAAAAATAATAAAATATACAAAACAGAAACAACATACCTTGCTCATAGTACTCATCTGGTAGTTCTGAAAAGCCAAGGTTTGGATCTATTTCCTAGAATAAGAAACACAATTGTTATTTCCTTGCTTAATCTTTCTCTATGTGTAAAAGCAACCTGAGATCTCTTTTAATTTAATTACCTGGCAGACTCATAATGTATTTTAAGTGTTCTTCTTTACCATTGTTCATCCATCACTCCTCAGACGAGCTGAGATGTGCAGCACATGAGTTTATAGCTGCTGTCAATGACTCATAGTTGACTGTTGATATCAAAGTCAGCAAAATAGAGCAGACTATTATCATATAGGGAGCCGCGATAGCTCAGTGGTTAGTGAACTGGACTACAAAGGACAAGAGGTAGGGTTCAATCCCAACCGACGACTTCCTGGTTCACCCAGCCTTAAATGGGTACTGGATTTTTTCTGGGAAAGTAAAGCGGCACGGCAGTAATACTGACCACATTACCCCAAAAATCATGTGCTGAAAGTCTGTAAAATTTATGGTCACTAACACCATATTGACCCTGGTCTGTTGCCTGTAACCAACCTATATCTTTTCTGCAGTTTTTAAAAATGTTTACCCTTATGTGAAAAGTCTGTGACGGTGGATGGAGGCGGAGGAATCAAGAATGATCAACGGCCCAGAAAGCGAAAACAGCAAAGTGTGTGGTACACAAGAGGCATGTTCAGAACACGAAAGACGAACATGGCTGACCACCGTGAAAGAGATTGGAGCCTCATCACGTACCAATCCAGAGGAAGCCATGGAGAGTCGGAGAAATTCGAACTTATGTCGGAGGAAAGATCTTAAAATAAGTACTTGGAATGTTAGGACTCTATATCAACAAGGGAAATTGGAAAATCTAATTCAAGAAGCAGAACGAATAAATATAGATATTTTAGGCATATCAGAAACTAGATGGAAAGAATGTGGGTACATTGAAGACGAAAAATATACATTTATATACTCAGGAAACACAACAGAACATCAAAGAGGGGTAGGAATACTGATAAAAAGAGAGCTACAAAAATATATAAGTACCCACTGGACATACAGTGATAGGATTATACTACTCAAGTTGAAAGCAAAACCATTCGACATAGCAATAATACAGACATATGCACCTACTCAAGACTACACAGATGAACAAATAGAGGCATACTATGAAGACCTAAATAAAGTTATGAAGCAAGTGAAATCTTCAGACATCTTGATTGTAATGGGTGACATGAACGCTAAAGTAGGAAAAGGTAGATATAAGACAATTATAGGAAATCATGGTTTAGGAAAAAGAAATGACAGAGGAGAAAGATTAATACAATTCTGTGAAGAAAACAGGCTGATAATATGTAACACCTACTTTGAGCAAGAGAAAAGGAAACTATACACATGGAAAAGCCCTGGAGATAGGAAGAGGAATCAAATAGATTACATAATGATAAAAGAAAGGTTCCGTAACAGCGTAAAGAAAGCCAAAACCTACCCAGGAGCAGATATTAATTCTGATCACAATCCTGTAATGATTAAAATGAAAATCAAACTAAAGAGAAACAAGCAAAAATCTAATTCATCAACAAACCCACTCGACATAACAGCTTTAAATCAAAAAGATATTAAAGATACCTATACAATACAAGTAAAGAACACATACCAGAAGCTGCTAGAGGAAGGAATTGAACAATACAGAAGAGAAAATCCTGATGAAAAAGTAACAACCAAATGGCAATGCATAAAGAAAAGCATACAAAAAGCCTGCGACACCTTACCCAAAAGAGAAAAGAACAAAAAACAAAAATGGATAACTAACACCATCTTAGAAAAAATGGAAGAAAGGAGACAAGCGAAGAACACTGCCCAATACAATAAAATAGATAATGAGATACGCAAAATGTGCAAAAAGGCAAAAGAAGACTGGCTCAGCCAAAAATGTATAGAAATAGAAAATATGGAAAGCAAACAAGACCTAAGAGGAATGCACACAGAAATAAAAAGAATGACTAATAAAAATAAAAAAGCCACAGAAGGTGGATGCATTGCAGACAAAAAAGGAAAAATGCTAACAGACAATAAGGATATCATAGATAGATGGCAGGAATATATAACAGAACTATTTCATGATCAAAGGGACAAGAAACCAGTTATAAAATGTACATCAGGCTATAAAATCTTAAAATCTGAGGTGGAAAAAGCTATAAAAACAATGAAAAGAGGAAAAGCAGCAGGACCTGAAAGCATACAGATAGAGATGATACAGGCACTTGAAGATTTTGGCATTGAAGTGATTACAGACATATGCAACGACATATACCACACAGGATACATACCAAATGAACTAAAAACATCAACTTTCATTGCATTGCCTAAAAAGAATGGTGCAGTTGAATGCAGTGACTTTAGAACAATAAGCCTAATGAGCCATGTTACAAAAAATCTTGCTAAAAGTTATACAAGGAAGGATTCAGAATAAAATCAATACTGAATTAGATGAGCAGCAATTTGGATTTAGGAAAAATAGCGGGACAAAAGAAGCCATATTCTGCATGAGAACATTAATCGAAAAATACACAGAAGTAAACAAACCAATATATGCCTGCTTCATAGACTACACCAAAGCTTTTGATAGAGTACACCACAAACAACTTATAGAATGCCTAAAAGAGATACATCTAGATGACATGGATATACGACTAATATGCAATCTATACTGGGAGCAAACAGCAATAATAAAATATAACAAAGAATTCTCTACACCCATTGATATAAAAAGAGGAGTAAGACAAGGATGCATCCTATCACCAAGCTTGTTCAATTTATACACTGAGCAAATCTTTAAAAACATCATAGAGATGCCAGGCCTACAAATTAATGGAAAGATAATCAATAACCTGATATGCTGACGATACTGTACTACTAGCAGAAAATCCTAAAGACCTACAACAGTTACTTAATGAAATAAACACGACAAGCAAAAAATATGGACTAGATATGAATATCAAAAAGACTAAAACTATGATCATAAACAAAGAAAATACTCAAAACCCACAAGTGAATATCAAAATTGAAGGAATAGACCTTGAGACAGTTCAGAACTATAACTACCTTGGACATACTATAACCAGTGATGGAAAATGTACAACTGAAATAAACAAAAGAATAGGAATGGCAAAAAGTAATTTTAATGTCATGAAGGACATACTAACATCAAAACAAATAACACCAGAGCTAAAACTAAGAATAGCAAAATGTTACATCTTCTCAATATTCCTATATGGTGCTGAAACATGGACATTAGACAAGAAAACAGAACAGAGAATTGAAGCCTTTGAAATGTGGATATATAGAAGAATAGGTAGAATTGGATGGAAGGAAAAGAAAACAAACGACAAAGTCTTAAAACAACTAAAAATGAAAAGAGAACTTCTGAACACAATTAGAACAAGACAAATGCGATTCTTAGGCCATGTTAAAAGACACAACAGCCTACTGAAAGTGATCCTGGAGGGGAAAATACAAGGTAAAAGAGGCAGAGGCAGACCAAGATTAACATGGACGAGTAACATCAAAAGATGGACAAACCAACCGATGACAACCTGCACCATCAAAGCAAGAGATAGAGCAAAATGGCGCTCCATGGTAGCCAACCTTCGTTGCGGAGACGGCACTCAATGATGATGATGATGAACACCATATTCCTTATATGCCACTTGGCGTGACGGGGGTACTTTACTATTTTTTTTTTATCATCATATGCAGCTTCCACATAAGTGATCCCAAAATCAAGTTATTCAGTCTGACTAAAAAATTTAACCCAAGTTAAAAAAATAATACATTAATAAAGATGAGTTTTGAGCCAAAAGGTGTTATAAAAAAAAGTATAGTTCTTGTGTAAACTAGGACACAATAAAGAGGTCATTTATGAGTAAACAAAATCATGGATTGATGAATCATTCAAATGATGATATGAAAATCAAGATAAACAATATTAAAATCTATGAGATGTGAATCTGAATACACATTTATACGGTTTATTATTTCCTTAGTGTTTCACCTTGGTCTTGGACCAACAAAGCAGTAGAACCTGGTAGGCTACAAAATCTGTCCATTGTCCACAAATGCATTTTCATTGTTAAAGAAGAAGCTGTTATCAGACATCACTCATTTTCAGAAACTAAGAGTTTCCACTAACTGTTTAGTTCACTTAGTGCTTCTTAGAGTGCTGCTAAAAAAAGATGAAAGCAATGTCTTCTCTGGGGCCCATCTTTCTTTTTTAATTTTGTCTTTTTATAAAGTATAATTTGTTAAACAATTTTGGGCTTTTGCCACAATGTGCTGAAATGTCATATTGATGCCAAGCCTTGTGTGACTTCTAAGTCTACGATTTCCTGTTTGTCATAGTGGTCTAATTTTTGTTTGACAAGAAATGGTAGGGTACTTTCAAGTTTATGTTTTGTGTGTCCGTGCTCCCATAATTTCTTTAATTCTGCTAACATTAAAATATTTTTTTTATGAATATCATATGTCTTCTCCTTCTAATCTACAAGACAAAATAACTTTGACATAAAAAATTAGCATTTTAATCTCTTTGATAAAAATACAGGAAGCTTATACCCTCCTTTGAAATCTGCATGAGAGAATCAATGTCTAGCCCTCTTGGATAATATGAAAAACAGGAGATCTTGTGTTCAGTTTGAGAAACACTGATGTAGATCACTCAATACAGTAGCTACAACATTAAATGGAAGTAGTGCCTGTTTGTTGGGCCTTCCAACAGATGACGGTGCACGCACACTCTTCATAGATGGGGACCAGGGCGCTGAGTCTGTGAGCCACAGCTGACTGCTTGTGCCAGAGTCAATGAACAACAAAGCTGATCAAGACCCTACTCCACCATCAAGTGGTGCTCCTGGAAACAGACTAACCATCAGTCTGGTCAAGTGAATACAGATTGAAGAAGGAAGGCAATCCATACTCAAAAATGCTATGCTGAAGTTGAATATGTTGGACTAAAAGGTGCAAATATCACAGCCTCAGTGCAAATCACAAGACAAGATATCTACACCCACTTAACTCTTTCCGTATGTTTCACCGCACTGTGCACCATGCCGATTTCTGCAGCGTACGTTGTTGTCAGATGAACATAAGGAAATGAAGAAAGCTTACTTGCACTCATTCAATGACTAAATGAAAACACCTCTCCATCATCCGCCCTAAGAGGACACTAAGAGGGTTGTATGAGTTGTGTTGTGGTTTGCAGTAGAACTGTAATATTTGCACATTTCAGTCCAACACATCCAACTCCAGCATAGCATTTTTGAGGATCGGGTTGCCTTTCCTCTCAATCCCTACTTATTTGGTCAGATGGCTCACTTGATTGGTCTGTTACTAGTGGCACAGCGAAGAGGTAGATTAGGGTCTGAATGGTTTTTGTTCATTGACTGTGGCACATATAGTAAATTAAGATTCACTGGCAACTTCAGCTGTGGTGCTTTGAGGCATCTTGGCCTTCAGTGATGAAAGAAACTTAGGTGCTAGAACTAGATGTCATAATTTGATACTCAGATATTTTTACCATTGCAAATAAGTTGTCAAACCCTTTGACCAATGATGGAACTTTAGAAAACTTCTGACTAAAGGCATCTGAGATGTTGTGAGCTGGATCAGTTGAAATGATAAGGACAGACTCTCTGACTTTTGCTAGTTGAACAGCTAGACAGCAACTGAAATAGCATTGCATTAAATTGATATTAAAACAACCTTAGTATTTATAATAGAAACAAGCAAAATAATTAACTATACTTTTGTAGCATTCAATATTAATCAAATAAAACAGACTTGATTAAAATATGAATAATTGAATTAGTAAATAGAGAAATTATGTTTATTTAACACATTCCCTAACATGGGGTTTAACACGCTCTATGGCAGGGTTGACTGTCACAAATTTAAAAAAAAAAAAATTGATATTACAGCGAGAACATAAATGAAAATTGATCTGAAACACATGGTTTCTTCTGACAATTTTTGTGTCTACTGTTGATTTTCAATTAATTGTCAATAAAAATAAATAGTACAATTTAAAAAAAACTATTTTTAGATTCCGTAACTATTTCAACTTAAATAAAATTTGTGAAATTTCAAAGTGATTTGTAGTTGGGTCATGAAGTTATTGACAATTAATTGACCACACCATTTTTCCCCTTGGTTAATTCTTTCCATACGGAAGCTTTTTATCGACGCAACAGAAGAGATTTCAAAGACAAAATTGTTCATGGTTTTAAGAACCAATCTACATATTTATATTTATCTAACATATAACATATTATATATGAATTTTTAGATAATTCAACAAGGTATTAGATTTCACCAATATCACGATGATACAAGACATTTAGAAAGAGTATAGTTTGATGGCGTTCACACTTATCAAATTGAGCATGGTGCACTATGCAGCTGAATGTACACAACTGAAATGGATATGGCGCACCATCATGCAGCGGAACGTACGGAAAGAGTTAAGTATGTGTCATTGCTTTAGGGCCAAAACATGTGACCTGGAGCCACAATGATGATCTAGATTATTATTTTAGCACCTAAACTGATAGATTTGAAGTGATGACATAGCCTGTTGATGTGCAAAATTGTTAAAATATAGAGAAGTTAGAAATCCTGAGAACAGAAGTCTTAATTTTGTCAGTTGGTTAAAATTAAAATTGCATACATAACTTTTTAAAATTTAATATTTCAATTTGACATACAGAGACAACTGACAAGAATGAGGATGTGATTGTGATATTATTGTTTACCTCCGTATTCTTCATTTAAATGTAATCATTTATCTTATCATTTAGGGCTGTTAGTGTTTTATTATTATTATTATTATTTTCTTTTGGAAATGTTTACTAATGTAACAAACTTGTTACAATAACAAGTTGCTCTAACTTTGGTAATTTCCTAGTTTGATCAGATATATTATTTCAGTTTGGAAGAGTGATGTCCCCTAAAATATGTCTGCCAAAATACAGTGGTTCTACGCATTCTTGGCGTTGGGGTCATTACGCTGGCATGTGTCACTCACACTGGCGTTTGGGTCAGCGTGGCGTTCGGGTCAGCGTCTGCGTCCAAATCGAGATGTTAATTAATAATTGGCTGAACCCCTATCCTTTCTTATGCTTCTTCTTACTAATTATCCGCCTATATATATAGGCTAGTTTGTCTAATATTTAAAAACCAGCTAAGCAGTTCTGAGTTCACTTACTTCGTAATGACCCCAACAACGCCAAGAATGCGTAGAACCACTGTATTTTGGCAGACATATTTTAGGGGACATCACGCGTTATAATATATTTATAAATATTTAACACTAAAGCTAAACCTAACCCCTGGACCCAACGCCCAATCAACAGATACTCCGAAATGATTACATGCCAGCGTAATGACCCCAACGCCAAGAATGCGTAGAACCACTGTATTTTGGCAGACATATTTTAGGGGACATCACTCTTCCAACTGAAATAATATATCTGATCAAACTAGGAAATTACCCTAACTTTTAACTAACAACAGACTACACTTCACTCTCCAGTTCAGTCAGTTATTTATTAAATATTAAAGGACTTATTAAGCGTTAATAAATTGACGTTAACACAGCTGTTAATACTGTTAACGCCACAGTATGCCGCGTTTGGTAGTAAAAAAAAGTAAGTCAGTGAAGTCATTGGTCAAAGAAATCACAGAATGAGAATGAAGTGGAATGACTGATTCTGATGAAATGAAACTAATAATTTTAATAATGAAAATGATTTCAAAATGCAGTAAGTTTGAATAATAATATTTATGATGTTAACCATCTAAATTTTAAAATGAAAAATGAAAATTGAAAATGCCTCAAACTGTCAAACTACAACTTTTTTCACTGATTTTCAGTTGTAGTTTGAGGCATTTTAATCAGTAAATCAGTCACGAAATTGTTGACAATTCTTAGAGTTAGAGCAGAGTTAGTTCAGTTAACTGGGATTTAAATTGATTGAATTTATAAGTAGTAAGCAATATTATAAAGTATAAAGAATTAGAAACCGGTAACTGTAACTGGTACTTACAGTTACACTACAGCACGGCACGGTTACGGTAGACTCACTCACACAGTTAGTTAGTAACTCGTAAACGGTAAATTACTGAGAAACCTTTTCAAATATAAAAAAACGAAGCTATTTACCTTGATGTTGTTTTTCCTACACCACCCTTTCCCCCAACGAAGATCCATTTTAAGCTAGTCTGGTCTATGACATTCTGCAAAGACGGGTCGTATTTAATAACGTCATCACACATCGCCGCGGCCATCTTGTACAGGGGAAGCTATTACCCATTATCGAAAGCCAACGTACGTGTCACGATTATAGAACGTGTTGAATATACAGCAATTCTAAAAAAAAAATTAAAAAAATTAAAAAAGAAGAAAAAAGTGGTATCTCTCTCTCTCTCTCTCTCTCTCTCTCTCTCTCTCTCTATCTGCGATCAGGACTCAATCAGAGTAAGGGTCCCAGACTCTCACATGAAGTCAGCTGTCAGGTTAAGTGTGTTGATCGCCCCCACAGACAGAACATCACAAGTAGAGCTCGCCAGATCCACTCTGATTGAACACCCGTTAAAACGTTGCACTGTGTTCTGCGCCAGTGGCCCATTGCATCCGATTTCAGCAAGCATTTTATTCGGGTTTGCTTTCCCTAGTCTTTGATTGTCCCCAATCTTCCTGCAAGGCAGCAGATTGTCTTTTCTGTAGGGGGATTCTGCCCTTAGATAGTCGGCCCTCCCAGGTTGACGAGCACCATCTGCCCGAGTCACTAGAGGTGACACAGACATGCACACACAAAGATGTGAGATGTGACTAATACAGACACGCACGCACAAAGATGTGAGATGTGACTAACACAGACATGCACACACAAAAATGGGAGATGTGACTAACACAGACATGCACACACAAAGATATGAGATGTGACTAACACAGACATGCAGACACAAAGATGTGAGATGTGAGTAAGTCAAAGACTTATTCACAGCGATACGAGGCATGACTAACACTGACACACATCAAGATATATGACACATGACTAACATAAACATGCACATAAAGATATGATATATAACTGACATTGACATGCACACACAAAGATATGACACATGCCTAACATAGACATGCACACAAAGATAAGAGATATAACTAACATATATATGCACACACAAAGATATGAGATGGGACTAACATAGCCATGCACACACAAGGATATGAGATGTGACAAACACAGACATGCACACACAAAGATATGAGATATGACTAATATAAACATGCACACAAAGATATGAGATATCACTAACCCAGACATGCACACACAAAGATATGACATATGACTAACACGGGTACACACTAAGATATGAGATATGACTAAACACAGACACACATAAAGATAGGAGACATGATTAACACGGACACACCAAGATATGAGATATGACTAACATGACACACACCAAGATATGAGCCATGGCCAGCACACACAAGTTAAGATATGAGCCATGGCCAGGACAGAAACACAACAAGATATGAGCCATGGCTTCACTAAAAAACACCAAAAAATGAACCATGTCTAGCACAGAAACACATTAAAGTGCCCATATGATTGGGCTTGTTGTAGTCGGCAGACTCTTCTGAAAGTGGGAATCACAGGTTTCGTTAAACAGTTGTCCGGAGATTTGAGAGTGCAGTCTGACCCATAGAACGTTCTCTTGCATGTACAGATTCCCGATCGACTGTTCACAGGTGTCGTTGAAACAGTTGTCCGGACATTTGAAAATACATATGATGTCACAGCCATCAGAACACATCTGTTCGCACTGTAGCCCAAAATTACCATCGGGACAAGTGTCATTACAGGTATAGCCAAGATGTTTACATTGTCGGCATTTTCCGGATTTTTCCTCAAATAAAGGACAGACACTGAGACAAGACCCGGAACAGTCGTGTCCATAGATCCCATGTGAACAGTTGCCGTGACAATTACCGATGATGACATTGCAGCCTTTACTACACCCACTACACATTGCACAAAACGACCAAGAATGCTCGTCCAGACAATAGGTGTCTGTAAATGTTTGCACCTCACATACCGTCAGTGCACTGTCGGCCTGCGAAATGGTCGGTGAGAACTCAATCTTAATGTGTGCCATTGGCGTTTGTGTTTTGACTACAATAGTGTTCACAGATAAATTAGGGTATGATATATGATTATACTGGAACACTACTCCGCCACTGTCAGAGAAAGCATTTAGAGTGGCATTCTTTACCAGAATCATAGTGCTAGCTCGATGAAAGATTCGAATGGTGTGAGTCTTCTGGGGGCATTGCAAAGTTCAGATACCAGTAAACAGAATTGGTTCCACTTCTCCATTGTGTGTGTGTATTCAGTCATTGTCATAGAGATTGGTCTTTGTTTTGCTATTAACTGCGGCCTCTGGTCCACATCCGTCTCCTGTATAACAAGCATCAAATGTGTCGGGTACAAATAATAATACATAAATATTATTATATGGGGAACTTCCGAGGCGATAATAGGGAATAATAGAACAAAGAAGTATGTGTTAGCACTCGGAAAAATTGACAGACAAACAACAATAGAAAAAAACGAAGAACAATATATGGTCCGAAGTGGGATCGAACCCGTACTCAGTGGCACCGCGCCTTGCCACGAGAAGCCGAACGCTTGGTACACTGCCACGCAGCCAACTAAATCAAATGTGTCGGTCTGGTTTTTTACCACAGTGAGTTGGCGGATTTTTTTGAAATGTAATCACGGGTTTGATAATAAATGTGTGTACACAGTTCGTTAACCATCGCTGTAGATCAAGTCTTTATTCGCTGGCTTCGTTAGCGACCATGGAAGCTAATGACCTTACTTGTGCCGACGGTTGGTTTGGGGCAAATTGTACGTTACAATGTCACTGTTAAAATGGCTTAGTTTGTGACAAAACAACAGGGACATGCCCAAACAATGACAGTTGTCAGCACGAAATTTTCGGACCCCAGTGTTAGTACTTGGATTTTATTTACAAATATGCCCACAAATCTGAACCTACTTTCCTGTTTAATAACAACGACACCTCATGCAATCCGGACACAGATTCTACATCAGTTGAGGCAAGTCTCAATCAATCTTTGCCGTGCTCCTGGTTTAGGATTTATGCAAATAACTTAAAACATCCGGACAGTTTCACGGTAAAACTTAATGGTCCTGCTTCATGTAACAATGTATCAAGGTTTGTAGTTAGTCCGCACGAGATTGATGTCTTCTGCCCTGGGGCTGGTCTGATCAACAAGTTACGGATTGATAGTTGCAAATATCTGCTCCATCTACATTGGCGGGGGTCGGAAAGTGGCTCTCAAAAAGTGGTATGATAACAGCTTTACGTGGTAATGGACAAAACAAAAGTCAACGTTTCTGCCAAGTAGGCCTTCAGCTGGAACAACAAACACAAAAAATATATATAAGGATTATATGTAAACAAATCTAACTACATGGCGATAGTATGCTAGATACTCAAGAAAGGAAATAAAAAAGGGTCACTTCCCTGTGTTTCAGAGCGTGTAAACGCTCATTATCCTAATTCTAATATATATATATATATATATATATATATATATATATATATATATATATATATATATATATATATTGTGTTGTTGTTTGTTGTTCCAGCTGAAGGCCTACTTGCCGAAACGTCGACTTTTTTTTATGTCCATTACCACGTAAAGCTGTCACCATACAACTTTTTTCTTCTTTTTTTTTTTTTTTTTTTTTTTTTTTTTAGGATTTCTATTACCATCAGCCAAAGAGATCCAGAACACAATAAAAACTTATACATAGCCTTCATTGACCAGGAAAAAGCATTAGACAGAATTAACAGGGAACAACTGTGGGAGATACTAACAACATACAGAGTAAGCCAACATCTAATCAAGTTAATTAAAAGCCTCTACACCAACAGCAGCTGCAGGGTCAGAACAGCAGCAGGCTACACAGACCACTTCGAAGTTAGATCAGGTGTAAGACAGGGGTGCGTACTATACCCCCTACTGTTTATTACATACATGGACTATATATGCAAGCTAGCCAACCCATCAGAGACAGAGGAGATCAACGAGTTTTTATTTGCAGCCGATCAGGCACTACTGATACATGAAACAATAGAAGACCTACAAGAACACTTAAACAAACTCAACAACTCAGGCACAAAATACATGAAAATCAACAAAACAGAAGTCATGAATGTCGCCAAAAATAAACAGAACATCAACATAACTATAGAAGGAAGGCAACTAAAACAAGTAGAGGAATTCAAATACCTAGGAAGTCTAATGACAAATGATAATTCTCAAACAGCAGAGATAGAATCAGATGCAACAAAGCTTGTCAAATCATTGGACAGTTATCACCATTATTATCCAACAGGGAAATAACTCTGGAGGCAAAACGAGCACTATACAATACAATCTTCATCCCAATGTTGTGCTACCAATGCCAGACCTGGACCCTAGATGCAAGAACAATAAGAAAAATAACCTCTACAGAGATGAAATGTGTTAGACGAATGATAGGAAACAGTCTGAGAGATAAGATCAGAAATGAAGAACTGAGAAAAAAGCTAGGAAGAGCCCCCGCCATAGAATATATAAGGAAACAACAGATAAAATGGTTTGGCCACGTGACAAGGCAGAAAGATCAAAACACAACACAACGAGACTTCAACAAACTTTGTGAGAACATCAGACCCAAGGGAAGCAAAAGCTCTCTTTTTGCTTTGACCTTTCTCAGAACCTCTCCATACTCTTCTTAGCTGTCCATTGTATTCTCAACATTCTTCTGTAAAACCACATTTCTACAGACTCCAGTGATTTTCTTGTCTGTTGTCCTATTGTCTATGATTCGCATCCGTATGTTAAGACTGGCTCTACGTAACATTTAAGAACTCTTTTTCTTGTTTCTATTGTCAAAAATGGATTGCATAGTATTTTCCTCATTTTTTGGAAAGCTGCTTTTGCCTGAACTATTCTACATCTCACCTCTTTTGTACATCTTCCGTCTGAGGTTAACAAAGTTCCCAAATATTTAAATTCATTTACCTGTTTTAATAGTGTTCCACTTGTCTTTATTTTGCACTGAGGTGATATCTTTTTCATTGTTTTTACCATTACCTCTGTCTTTTTGCTATTAAGGCTGAGTCTTTTATTTTTGCTTTCCTTCACTACAATGTCCAACATTTCTTGTAACTCATGTTCACTTTTAGCGATTAATACTGTATCATCAGCATACATTAGATTATTTATATTAACACTGTCAACGGAACAAAGTCAATGGAAAGAATGAGCTTACTTCATCCCCATTCCTATTCCGCCTTTCTTAGCGTCCAAATGTGATCTGTTTTTGGTTTTGATGGTTGTCAATGTTTTTGACTTCTTCAATGACTCTTTTGGTTTTGATGGTTGACAATGTTTTTGACTTCTTCAATGACTCTTTTGGTTTTGATGGTTGACAATGTTTTTTTTTTTATTTCTGCAATGACTCTTTTGGTTTTGATGGTTGGCAATGTTTTTTATTTCTGCAATGACTCTTTTTGTTTTGATGGTGCAAATATTTTTTACTTCTGCAATGACTCTTTTGGTTTTGATGGTTGACAATTTTTTTTTTATTTCTGCAATGACTCTTTTGGTTTTGATGGTTGATAATGTTTTTTATTTCTGCAATGACTCTTTTTGTTTTGATGGTGCAAATATTTTTTACTTCTGCAATGACTCTTTTTGTTTTGATGGGTGCAAATATTTTTTACTTCTGCAATGACTTAACTCATTGCCTGTGTATTGAGCCCGCCTCCACTTTTCTTATCATTTTCATTGAATCACTTAGTATGTTGGCGTGAATGTAGTCTTGTGACTCTAATCAGACGAATGCCCTGGTCACTGCCATCAAAAAAAGAGGTAACAAACCCGGTTTCACATAAGTAAGTAGTCGCAAAAAAAATTGAAACTGGTTGGACCTTCATGTCTACTGAATATTCGTGTTTTACAATGCTCTAAAATTATGGCAGTAATGAAGTGTACTGACGCCCTATTCACCCTAAAACAGCTAGCAGGAAAGACGACAGAACGCAATGAAAGTTTCCACATAGCTTTCACTGACCAGGAAAAAAACATTCGACCGAGTAAACAGAGAACAATTATGGGAGATACTAACAATACACGGAGCAAGCCAACATCTAACCAACCTAGTTAAATGTCTCTACAGCAACAACCGCAGCTGCCCAGTCAGAACAGCAGCAGGCTACACAGACCAGATTCGAAGTTAGAGCACGAGTAAGACAGGTGTGCCTACTATCCCCCCTATTGTTCATTACATACATGGACTACAAATGCAAGTCTGCCAATCCATCAGAGACAAAGAAAATCAAGGAGCTTCTATTTGCAGACGATCATGCACTAATACACGAAAAAATAGAAGACCTACAAGAGCACCCAAATAGACTCAACAGCACAGGCACAAAATACTACACGAAAATCAACATCAACAAAACAGAAGTAATGAATATCGCAAAAGCGAAACAGAACATCAACATAACCATAGACGGCAGACAACTAAAAGAATAGAGGAATTTAAATACCTAGGAAGTCTGGTGACAAACGACAATTCACAAACAGCAGAAATAGACTCAAGATGCAACAAAGCTTGTCAAATTGTGAGACAGTTGTCACTATTATTGTCCAACAAGGAGATAACTCTAGAGGCAAAACCGGCACTCTGCAATACAATCGTCATTCCAACGATGTGCTACCATTCGCAGACCATGACCTCAGATGCAAGAACAATAAGAAAAATGACCACGAGACGACATGTCTAAGACAAATGATAAAAAGCAGCATGAAAGATAAGATCAGAAATAAAGATATGAGAAAAAAGCTAGGAATAACCCACGCCGTGGAATATATAAAGAAACAACAGATAAAATGGTTTGGCCACCTGATAAGGCAGAAAGATCAAAACACAACACAACGAGCCTGCAATACACATTGTAAAAACACCATACCCAAGGGCCGACCACGAAAAAGATGGATCGACGGAATATTAGAAACAGTAGGAAATAACAACAGCAGAGAGCAAACATAAAGCAAATGGCCGCAAATTATATCTCTACTCAGCGCTGAAAGGCAAACGATGAAGGAAAGAAGAAGGAAAAACAGACGTGGAAGCTAATCTTGCTTTAAAAGTTGAGTGATGAAATATCGTTTAATTGCTCTTGTTCTCTAGATGTGAGAGTTGTGGGTAGTGCTGCACTACATGGGTTTTTAATCCAGTTTTACTGATCTGCCTCTCATGAAAAATACTTGTCAAAGTAAGCAACGGGTTCTGTTAAATGGTCTACAAATACACTTGTCAGTTCTTTACTTAAACTCAAATTGTTATCAACTAAAAGCGCATCTAGATCTGGAAAGCAGTAACTAAAATATTTTTCTTCCAAATTAATCTGGAGGGCACAAGCATACCTGAGGATAAGTGCAAATAAAAAGCATCCATTACACTACGAGCTCAACACAAGGAGAGGCGTCGGGTTAAAAAGAGGCAAATCATAGGTAGGCAGAGCAGAAGATGTCATCAAACAGGTCTGTGGGCTTGATACAAATAATAATAAATAAATATTATTATATAGGGAACTTCCGATGCGATAATAGGGAATAATAGAACAAAGAAGTATGTGTTAGCACTCGGAAATAATGACAGACAAACAATAAAAGCAAAAAAAAAAAAAAACAAAGAACAATATATGGTCCGAAGCGGGATCTGTGGGCTTGCCAATTTCAACGCTCGCGAGGAGTTGATATCGGTGCTTACGTCATTCAGATGGACATTCTCGTGTATTGTCATATTAGGGCAGGAAATGTAGGGGACAGAACCCAGTCGTGGTCAATACAGAGGTCAAAGGTCTCATCTAGGATAACACCGATGAGAAAGTTGCTGTCATCTAAATGACGGATCTGTAATACGACACCATAGGAGTACATGGGCATTTACAGCACGTCCGGCAGGCAGAATAGTCAAAGAAAACAGTGGTGCATACATTATAAATATGAGTAGAATGACGATGGAGGTTATGGCAGTGATTATGGCATTCATCTTGTTAGAATCACAAGACTACACTTACGCCTACATACTCGATTCGATGGCATGATAAAAAAAAAGTGGAGACGGGCTCTGTACGCAGACAATGGGTAGAGTCATTGCAGAAGTCAAACATATGTAGGGTCATCTTTGCCCATGGAAGAGCGGACAGGTTGGCTAACTGCGCTGTCGTTGAAGACGGTCAACCAATGGATCAGACGGACGTCATCAGTGCCCTCCAAGATGTGGGAAGGGCACAGGGCATCGACAATCATGAGCCCATGTCACTCCATCGGTTGAAAGAGATGGAAGTTAAGATGGACACAACCAGAAACGAGAAACTTAGTGGGCGTATAAGAAGACTAATCAACCAACGCAGAACTGGAGTCGTCACTCGCTGGACACTGCGGGACTTGCTAAGGAGCGGATCTGAGCACCTATGGGCATGTTCGGAGTGCATTAATGATGACTCGCAAATAACTCAATAGTTTTTCAAGAATATCACAAAGGTATGCCGGCTTCAAAACAAAGTCGCCATCCACAAACTTTCCGGAACTAAAATGCTTTTCTTTAACAAAATGGAGCTGATTTCTCAGTTCTGATACTCTTTTCAGGACATTTGCATGTGAAAGCCAGCGAGAGCTGCAACAATAAAGCGCTGAAGAATATTCCCATATCAAAACACATTTGTTAAAAACACCTGCACCTAAGTGGTCGCGTTTTAATTCAACTGAACACTTCGATTATTGACTGAATAACTTAATGGCTGGAAAGATGTTTGTTTGCAGCCAGTGCTTCCCTGTGAATAATGCAGAGTACAAATACAGAAAGGAGACTTTTTGCAGATCAAAGCTTGCAGTCCTGTATAGCATCCAGACATTGAACGACCTCCGTTGGTGCACACACTTACACAATTCTCATAGTTAATTATATCTTCTCACAAAAGAATCAATTATTTGTAATAGATTTGCTGCTTTACTTGCAGATTGATGTTTTTGCTATAAAAAAGTAGTTCCTCACAAAACGTGTTGTTATTATCATCTATAAACCGTAGTTAGCAAATGAAGTCAGCATCATTGTGTATGTTAGTGACTTTATTCAGCTGAAGAGCAAAATTAGTTGGTAGTTTTTGAATTAGCTCGTCATTAACATCGTCAGCCATCTCATGTATTCGATGAATAATAGTGTTATCTGACAAGGTCACACTCAGCAATTGTTTGGCAGCAGACTCGTCTGTCACAACAGACACCATCTCATATATTCCACGATTAACAATGTTATCTGACAAGGTCACACTCAGCAAGTGTTTGGCAGCAGACTCGTCTGTCACAACAGACACCATCTCATATATTCCACGATTAACAATGTTATCTGACAAGGGCACACTCAGCAAGTGTTTGGCAGCAGACTCGTCTGTCACAACATACACCATCTCATATATTCCACGATTAACAATGTTATCTGACAAGGTCACGATGGATTGGCGAAATTTTAGAAACACTGGGAAACATAGCAGCAGAGGCGAACATAATAACAAAAGACCGCAAATTATATCTCCCATCGACTCTGAAAGGCAAATGAGGAAGGAAAGAAGACAAGGACACACTCAACAGTTATTTGGCAGCAGACTCACCTATCATAAAAGATACCACCTCAGCTGCGGTTGGTAAGATACAGTCTTTTGCAATGGTGTGATGATTCCTGTTCTTTGCTACAGGATATGCAACTTTGTAAGATGAAAGAAGAGCCCTTAAGGAATCGTTGCTTGTTTTTGTGAAAATTTCTTTTACCTGATTCATTTCTGTTAAAGTAGTAAAGAGCCCTCGTCACGCCAAGTGGCGTATAGGGAATATGGTGTTAGTGACCATACATTTTACAGACCTTCAGCACATGATTTTTGGGGTAATGTGGTCGCTTTACTTTCCCAGAAAAAAATCTGGTACCCATTTAGGGCTGGGTGAACCCGGAAGCCGTCGGTTAGGATCGAACCCTACCTCTTGTCCTTTATAGTCCAGTTCACTAACCACTGAGCTATATTTATTTTAACTTCTGAGAAAAGTATTCGCGTGGCCGGTTCACCAAAGCTGCCATGGATTGATTACAAATGTCGTTTCAATTTACTGGGAAACTAATATTTTTCACTGGTGCGACTCTAATACCCCTCTACCAAAGCGTTTGGCGAGAAAAAGTCTTAAGCCAAGCTGTCCGGCGCCATTTATCTTTGATTGATGTCTGCGGCATCGACTTGAGAGCAACAGGAAATCAACCACTTTGCGACCACAGATACACGACCTTAGACCGAATGAAACGTGTTTTTTTTTGGCAAACTGTCAGTGGAATGAAGATAAGAGAGGTCTCGGGCGACATTGTGAAATAATATTAGGCAGTTGAGTATGGTACAACAGCGGCGAAGTTCATGAGTTGCACTATGGGTAGAGGTTTGTGGAGAAATATCACCGATGCAAGGCACTTTATGATAATGGTAATGATGTCCGGACTAGAATATATTGTCACAACTGGGAAAATTGAGGGACGATGAGATAGAGGAAAGCAAAGAGAAGAATACCAGACAGCTTAAGAGAATGGTTTGGCAGAAGGTCAACAACAGAAATGATAAATAACTGTCGAGATCGAAAATTGTGAAGAGACATGATCACCTACGCCAGCAGGCCCGGTACTTGATGATGATGAATGATGTCCGCGGAGTCCCTAGCAGACGCTTGCGGAGCAACAACCTGGGCTCCGCGGAGCACGGTTTGACGACCACCTGTCTTAGGATCATCGTCATCACTATCTTCGGTCAATGTTCATTAGAGTTTCTGATCTCTTTCCTCATAATCTTATAACATAGCAAGATCTCTGTGCAATGAGCAATAACACAGAAGAAAGTCCCCAGGTAAATATCAGAACCAAGACTAACTTGTTAAAAATGCCAGGAATGTTAATGTTAAATTTAAAAAAAAATTGATCATGGCAAGAAACAACTTCATCATTGACTTACATGTCCTTTGCTGTTGCTTCGTGTCCTTTGCTGTTGCTTCATGTCCTTTGCTGTTGCTTCATGTCCTTTGCTGTTGCTTCGTGTCCTTTGCTGTTGCTTCGTGTCCTTTGCTGTTGCTTCGTGTCCTTTGCTGTTGCTTCGTGTCCTTTGCTGTTGCTTCATGTCCTTTGCTGTTGATTCGTGTCCTTTGCTGTTGCTTCGTGTCCTTTGCTGTTGCTTCATGTCCTTTGCTGTTGCTTCGTGTCCTTTGCTGTTGCTTCGTGTCCTTTGCTGTTGCTTCATGTCCTTTACTGTTGCTTCGTGTCCTTTGCTGTTGCTTCATGTCCTTTGCTGTTGCTTCATGTCCTTTGCTGTTGCTTCGTGTCCTTTGCTGTTGCTTCGTGTCCTTTGCTGTTGCTTCGTGTCCTTTGCTGTTGCTTCGTGTCCTTTGCTGTTGCTTCGTGTCCTTTGCTGTTGCTTCGTGTCCTTTGCTGTTGCTTCATGTCCTTTGCTGTTGCTTCATGTCCTTTGCTGTTGCTTCGTGTCCTTTGCTGTTGCTTCGTGTCCTTTGCTGTTGCTTCATGTCCTTTACTGTTGCTTCATGTCCTTTACTGTTGCTTCATGTCCTTTGCTGTTGCTTAAATCAAAGCCCGTCTAAAAGAATCCCTCCCTCTAACCAGATATTTCGCTACTTTTGTTGTCATGTTTGTCTCTTTGATGTCTTAAAATTATCTTCTTCTTGGTCTGCTTCTGTTTTGTCGTCCTGGAGCCATGCCTTCCATTATTGTTCTTTCCACCCCACTGTGCCTTTTGATGTGGCCTTCGCATTTAATTTCCTATGTAAGGTGATTAGGTCTTTCTTTGTTTTCATTTCTCTTTTTAATTATTCATGGTATCCTCTTAATTTTCTGCAGTATTTTGTTTCAAGTGAACCATACAGCTTACCCTTTCATATTTTTCTGCAGTATTTTGTTTCAAGTGAACCATACAACTTACCCTTTCATATTTTTCTGTAGTATTTTGTTTCAAGTGAACCATACAACTTACCCTTTCACATTTTCAATTTCTCAACACGAACACTGAGCCTCAATTTAATGTTCATCTCTTACAGAATTAGGTACTTGATCTTGATTACCAACTATACTTGGAGATATAAGGTCACAAAAAAAGAAAATGTGATCACTCTAAATGTTCAAATCAAGTATCTTCTAGTTGCGAGATGAGTGCCCAACCATGACCCATGTCATAGATTTAAAAAAAAAGAAAAAAAAAAAAAAAAAAAAAAAAGAAATAAGTAAGGTTTCTATACAAACCTTAAAGTGTAAGGGGAATATGGCGTCTGTGACCATATCTTGCAATGATCAGTGGGACATTATATTGGTGACGTAAGCAAGTCAAATTCACATAGTCAATCTTAATGGCTGTTGTATATACAAAATTCATAACTACCATTTTCCTTGCAAAAGAAATAAATTCCCGAAGTAGAAAGGCAGCTTCCACATTTGGTAAACTTAGAGACAGAGCATGGACCAACACCAAATTAACACTCAGGATTAAGGTTAAAATTTACCAAAGTTGTATGCTTCGTACACTTAATATGGATCAGAAACTTGGACCACCTACGTGGGGCAGGAAAAAAAGGATAAACACCTTTCATGTGCGTTGCCATCGAAAAATTAATCAAATGGCAGGACAAAGTAACCAACTCTAATGTCTAACAACGAGCCAAACTCCCATCTATCATGGCAACACTTAGGAGTCGTAGACTAAGGTGGCTGGGTCATGTAAGAAGATTGCCAAACATTCATATTCCCACACAAATATTGTATGGCAAATTAAAGGACGGAAAAGAGACCAAGGGCAGACCAGTGCTGAGATATAAGGATGTTTTCATGGCTTCCTTGAATTAATTTTCTATCAGTGAAAGAAACTTGGTAAATCTGGCTGCAGATCGTAGCACATGGAGGGGGAAAAATGGCACAGTAACTTTTGAGGAAGTGTTGATATCAAAGACAAGAAGACAAAAGACGCAGGAGAAAGGAGACGAGGTCAGACACTACAAATACATTCTGTTCATTCTGCAAATGGATCTGTCTATCCAATATTTGCAGATTAATCTGCAAATATTGGATAGACAGATCCATTTGCAGATTCAGCCACGAGAGAAGGTGTTCTGGAAAGCAGCAACCAGCATAAGACACTAATATTTTTTACCAAACCACTGACTAATCTAGATTGCTTGCTACCAACCGTCTGTGAAGACTCCAAAGGCCACATTATTATTACATGCAAAATGATGTAAGAAAAGCAGAACTGCTACACACATAAAATATAATAAGAGAAGACCAGTTTAACTGCTACATACATAAAAAATAATATCATAAGACCAGTTTAACTGCTACACATCATCATGATCAAGTACCATGCCAGCCTAGCGTAGGTAATCATGTTTCTCCAAAACTTTCGATCTCGACGGTTATTTTTCATTTCTTTTGTTGACATTCTGCCAAGCCATTCTCTTAAGCTGTCTGGCTTCTTTTCTCCCCTCTGTCTCTTTGTCCCTCAATTTTCGCAGTTGTCACAATATATTCCTGATGTTCCCTTCTCATTACAAGGCCAAAAAAAAAAAAACGATGATTGTTTCTACATAATATTGGAAATAGCTCTCTTTTTGCTTTTTCCTCTTTCAGAACATTTTCATTACTCTTCTTAGCTGTCCATGGTACTCTCAACATTCTTCTGTAAAACCACATTCCTACAGCCTCCACTGGTTTTCTTGCCGGTTGTCCTATTGTTCATGATTCACATCCATATGTTAAAACTGGTTCTACATAACATCTAAGAACTCTTTTTCTTGTTTTTATTGTCAAAAATGGATTCCACAATGTCTTCCTCTTTTTTTGGAAAGCTGCTTTTGCCTGAGCCATTCTGCATCTCACCTCTGTTGTACATCGTCCGTCTGAGGTTAAAAAAGTTTCAAAATATTTAAATTCAGTTACCTGTTTTAATATTGTTCCACTTGTCTTTATTTTGCACTGAGGTGATATCTTTTTCTTTGTTGTTACTATTACTTATGTCTTTTTGCTATTAAGAATGAGTCCTTTATTTTTGCTTTCTTTCACTATAAAGTCTAACATTTCTTGTAACTCATTTTCACTCTTAGCAATTAATACTGTATCATCAGCATACCTTAGATTATTTATATTATGACCTCCACTTGTTATTCCAGGCATGCCCTGTATGGATCTTAAAATAATCTCACTATAAATATTAAACAAATCTGGTGACAGCACACAACCTTATCTAACACCCTGTTTTATTTGTTGAAACATTCCCAATTGGTTTCCAGTTCTTATGGCCGCTGTTTGTTGCCAGTACATGTTCTTTATTATTCTTATATTTTTGCTGTCTACGTTTATGATTTCTAAAATTTTTATTTTTTCTATGGTGCTTTACTTTGTCAAATGCTTTTGTATAATCTATGAAACATAGGTATGGATCTGCTTTCATCTTTATGGCTCTTTCTACTAAAGATCTTATGATGTATATGGCATTGTTCGTACCTTTACCTCCAACAAAACCACACTGTTCAGCACTAATTTCTGGACTGATTTTGTTTTGCACCCTTCACATGATGATTCTTAGTAATATCTTTATCTTAGTCATGTGACTCATAAGGCTTATTGTGCGATGATCATCACATCAGATTTCTTTTGTAGGGCTATGAATATTGATTTGAGCATGTCGTCTCGTATATATCCATTGTTGTAGATATTGTTCAACATTTTTGTTATTATTGCTCTATACATGCTATTATATTTATTATTACTATTAAGTGCTACACACAAACATAATAATAATAATAACAGAAGACCAGTTTAACTGCTACACACATACACTATAAGAACAGAAGACCAGTTTAACTGCTACACGCTTACACAATAACAACAGAAGACCAGTTTAACAGCTACACACATACACAATAACAACAGAAGACCAGTTTAACTGCTACACACATACATAATAACAACAGAAGACCAGTTTAATTGCTACACACATAAATAATAACAACAGAAGACCAGTTTAACTGCTACACACTAGGACAGTTTAATAGTATAATGTCAGTTCTTTCATAAGCCAATTATTAAAAAAAAAGTCACACTGCACAAAAATCCAGAAAATGGAAGTAAAGTATCAATAAGGAGTAAGCTTATATTGCATAATAAACAAAGTATTACAGTAGTCTCTGATATTGAAAGAGCACATGAAGAATTAAATGTAAGTTCACTGCAGGTGGTCAAACTTGAGAAATATAATACATGCATGATATTTGACATTTCTTAATCACAGCTTTACTTCAGTTCCATCCCCCCCCATCCAAAATCCAAGTCATCTTATATCTTAAAATTTTAATTGTCAACACTTTTCAATGCAGTTGAAATTTATATGAAATATTCAAAGGGTTAAATTTTTTTTAAATGTGTTAGTACTAATAACTCTTACATGTAAGTCCATTGTCAATGTACTTGGACAGTGTCTATTAGTGCTCCAATGTCTTCCCTAATTACACAGGAAGATTGCATCCAGATACATTAACTTTTTCACACCAACAAGGATTCCTAAAGCAATTTTAGAAAGCTGAATGATATATTGCTCACACAATGATTTCAGCAACATGCAAGACTTGTTTATGCACTCAAGAATGATCTCATCTATCTATGATAGGGCTATATACTCAATGTCAATTACTTTGAGATCAGGGGTTATTGAAAAAAATAGTAATGCTCACTTCCATCATTATCATGTGCCATATCGGTTGGCGCAGGCATATCCTTCCACAATCTTCTATCTACAGTGCATCGTATCAGTTCTGTTGTGGACTGCCTTCCATGCATGACACCAAACTACCCAGTATTTTCTCTCTTTGTCATCCACGATCTCTCTTTCCCTGTAATTTACCAGTTGTAACCAAGTATTCCAATTTTCCTCTTCTCATGATGTGCTCAAAAAATGTTGATTGTTCCTTTTTGATGTTTCTTAGGAGCTGTCCTTTTGTGTTGTTCACTTCAGTAGGTGATTAAGACCAAGTACCTTAGAACATGAAACTGGGGGCATGGTGATGAATTACCTCCTTGACTTTCCCAATATTGCAGATGGAATAAGACTTTACAGAGCATATGCTTATCTCCAAATCAGTAAAGACAAACAAATGTTCATTGTACACTAAATTTATGAGTACAAATGGCAGTAGATTGGAAAGAGGACAATCATAGATGGATCAGACTGATTAGTAGGTGTGTTCAATTAAGGACATAAAAGCCAGTAAAGAATGAATGTGAGTGCCATCAGAGTGCAGTATGTTCTTGACCATAGTCATCATCATTAACTAAACTTTTGATTTGGGTGGGTTCTTTAACATTTTGCTGTCCAATGTTGTCAGATAGTACCTCACCAAAAGCTTCTATTCTGGGAAAACTTTTCAATCTCAGTATATGTGTTGATTACTGTTATTTTTGCCTCTCTTGTCAGTGTTCTTCTCTGAGTCTTTTGAGGTTATTTTTCTTTCTCCTATTGTTTCCCATTCTTCTGTGATCATGACTCATTTAGACTAGGATTCTGGACTCTCTTATGAAGGCAGCTGTTGTTTCAGTGATCTTGTTGCCCCATAGAGTTTCTCTTCTAGGGAGGTGGATGTGGGTCACATTGACCTCCTCAGGCCTGTGTACTGAGAGCAATCCTGTAGAAGGGTGTTTTGTTGTCATATCATCCAGTGTATAGTGGCATTGGCTGATAGTACCTTTTGAGTTTTGTGAACATGTGATTTCTCATTCTGTTGTGGCCAGTGCATAGGCGAAATGATGTCTTGATCCCTCCTTGATAGTTTGATAGTGGAGGTATCCATCCCTTTCGTTATACTTTGGGTGTTCTTGTTTCCATTTTTCATGATACTGGCCTTTGATGATGGATTTGGCTTCATCGTAGTATTTCCCATTTAAGTGCTTGCTGCAGTGATCTCCTAAATCCCCATAATTCTATTATATTCTTTTTTTTTATGCTCTACTGAGTGTTATGCTGTCAACAAGAGCTATTCTATCCTTTCAATCCTTTGCTTTCAATACTATTCTCTAGATGTAATTCATCCTGTGATATTTCAAGGCTTCATCTTCATGTATTTCTAGGTTATTTCCTGTGTCCTCTTTCTTTGTGGGTTCCATTGCTTCCCTAGTAATGCATGTAGGCTTTTGGGACATGTATCCTATTCATCTGTGTCATCTTTTACCTACCGTTTATTATTTACTAAAATGGTACCAGCTGATACAACATGTTCTCCTTCTTTGAAATGTTAGTCTTTTTTTTTTTCTATCTGTTCATGTATTTGTCTAACCCACATACAGTCTCTTATTCATGGCCCCTTGATTACAGACCTATGAATCTGTTAATGACTATCACTTGCCCTCCTGTTGTATATATCAGCCAGAAAATCTCAACCATACAAGAGATTTGGTCACTCTTAGCAGCAGGGTATGCTTGGTTTTGTTGTTATTCTCCATATTTGCCACCATGATTTCTCTTGTCCTGGCCAGACACCTCAATGGTGTAGTGGCTAGCACACTGGGTAAACATCCCTATTGGTCATTGATTCATCTTTCTCTAGTCAATCTAGCTATTAAATCAACATATATCTGACTCGCAGAGTTGTGGATGAGTTAACAGTGATGAAAGTACTCGCTCCTTAACTTCAAAAAGCTGGGAGGGAACTTTACAAACCTAAATAAAAAAAGCATAAGCTTTCCTTCACGCTTCAAGGTATAAGATGTTTGTGCCTATATTTTTCAAAGACCAACAGCACGTTTTGTGTGATGTGGCTGGTATCACACCAGGCTACCATCCCTTTTGATAAAAATCCTGCACCAATTTAAAGCTAAATGATTCTAGGAGCTATCAATCAGGATTGAATCCAGCCTCTTATCCTTGATATTCCATTTCAATGAGAATCTTTAAATGATATAAATACCCTTGGACAAGTACGTCATTGTTGTTTGGATTGATTATAGAATAGAATTTACCAAGAAGAATACTATTAATTCTTGTTATCTTTATGTACACAACTTACGTAAAGGCTCAGAACTCAGTCATGACTAAAAGATACAGTAATGTTCCTTACAAAACAAAGTCAGACGATGACAACATATGAAACCAAATGAATACAAATGTACAATAAGAATGCATACAATAGATTCATCAACAAATATAAAGTGGAAGTCTAATAGTTTCATACGTACATGAAGAGATAAAATATAAAGTTGTCCTCAAACAAAGGAATTATACATCTTTAAATTTACTGAACTTTAATATAGTAATCATTCTTACAGTGTGACTGCTGTTCTATCTATCGACCTTTCAAGCCGTAGTCAGTTCATAGAGCATAGATGATACTCTTTCCCTGTTTTGAAATTTTCTTTCTAGCATTCTCAATCCTTGTAAAGATCTTTTATCAAATTTCGTCATTTGTCTCTATTCTGTGCGCGCATCTCAATCTCATTGAGGGAACTGATTCCTGCTGTTTTTACCTCCCTGATCAATGTTCTTCTCAGTGTTTCTCTGGATCAGCCTCTTTTCCTCCTACCTTTTTTTTTCCACTTTAGGGCTTGCTTTGCTATTCAGTTATTATCTCTTTTCATCACATGTCCAACATAAGTCCAATGTCTTTTCTTGATTACTGCTGATATTAGTTGTTGAATGGCGATTTCTCTAATTTCCCTGTTTGTTTTGAATCATATATATATATTTATATATAGCAATCACACTGTACTACTATTTACTTCATGTTTATTACTTCTACCCACTTGTAGAGTCAGGACTGGGTTTCCACTGGCAGTTACTACTATTACTACAGCTACACACTATTTTTATTTAATTTCTATAATTATAAATGATGTAGTTAGATTTTAGTACCTTTCTCATGTTCTGTGTGCCCTATTGTTTGTTATTGTTTTCCGAGGAAGGCTGTTACATATACAATGAAACATTGTTTTGTATTGTTCTTTTATGTAAAGCTGCCTCTATACATTGTGTTCACCTCATTCTCTTTATTACTTCTAGCTTATTTATTTGTTAACATCAACCTAACTTTTTTTCATTACAATTCAGCAGTAATTTTGTCTCAACTTTTCTGTGCAAATTGTTAAAAATAAAATTAAAATAGTAGCAAGACTAAAAGTAAAGTTCTATGATTTATATCTTACATATCAACAATATACTCATTACATTTAACACAGACCACATATGTGTATTTTTGTGTGTTCTTGTTTGTCTAATAATGTGAACATTAAAAGAGATAATTCTTAAACATGTTAAAATTTACTTGCACTGATAATGAAAATTAGTAATATAATAATCTCATTGTATATTGCTAATGACCTTTCATGAACTTCATTAACAATAAGAATAAGCTAATAATAATAACTGTATCATTTAAAGAGAAAGCAAATTATTTGTTCAATATTGTTGTTTGAATGAACTTGGCCAACACAAAATGGAAAAGAAATGCAAGACATAATAATGGGTCTTCATTGAGCCTTTATCTTGTCTGTCAGTTCCTGCTGTTTGATGCACATGTTTTTTTAGGAAATATATAAAGTATTGTATATGCCATTTTTGTTGCTTCATATATTAAACAGAAAATTTAAATTTTTAAATTTAAAAACAAATAGTAAAACACTAATTGCAGGAGAAGTCTTAGATTAGAATCTTAAATTATGAAGCTCTCTGAGTGAAAAAAGTTAGGGAAAGCTCAACCAAAAATGTGGAAGAAAGAATGATAAAATGTGAGAAAAAAATGATCCAAAATGAAGAAAATGTTATGAAGGCACTGCTTCATTGAGAGATAAATAAATGTCAGTTATATCAAGCTTTCTCAGCTTTAACAGAAAATCAGCATATGAACCTGCATATGTAGCTCATACAATGATTATTTATGTATATATATATATATATATATATATATATATATATATATATATATATATATATATATTTATGCATATATGTGCTAAATGCTGCAGACAAAATCTTTAAGATACCTTGGATAATGAAAAAGAGCAACAAAAACATGTTAAAAGACTTAAACACTAAAATGAACTGGCAACCTGCTACAGAAGAAATTAAAATACTCTGGCCATGACAAAAGATACAACAGGCTAAATGGAACAATAATGGAAGGCATGGTTCCAGGACAATGAGACAGGGTCAGACCAAGAAGAAGATGTATTTAAGACATCAAAGGTACTATGAACATGACAACAGAAGAGATGGGAGATCTGGCTACAGACAGACATTCTTTCATAGATTCTGTGGTGAATGCAATGTTCTAAAAAAAGAAATGCAACCTGATGATGATGATGCATGTGTATATAAAGATAAAAAGGTTCCCTCCATGCCTTTTAGGCATATGGAAAATATGGTTTCAGTGACCATCTTTCACCAACTGCACATTTTTGGGCAATGTGGTCAATATCACATCAAACTGCCTTTACCACCCAGAAAATATCTGGTATCAATTTTGTGGAGGCTCGATCTTCGTCGCAGCTTTGTTGGTCCAAAAAAAATATATGTATATAAAAACATTTTCACACAAAACACACATATTTAAGACCCTGCAAACATGCTTTCAAGTTAGGAACAAAATTTTTGGTTAAAAATATATGAATACTACATTGCATAAGTTTGATTACTATATACGTCAAATGAAAATATTACATTGCAAAATAGTGTAGTGTAATAAATAAGTGAATATAAACAAGCAAATATTATTTTAATGACTAGAGTATTGGACAAGATGAACTTTTTAAACATCATTCATCAGAAACAATTATTATAAAAAATATTATATATTCTTATAGTTAAAAGTGAATAACATTTAGCCTGGATTGTCATAAAATAGATTGTCAATAGTTCACTGAAACAAAAAATGTAGCAGTTTTTCTGTTAGTGCTAATGTCAAACTGTTAATGTTCTTTGCTTTTATGCTGCCATCATTGGATAACAGACTTTAGAAATAAGCCAGCTCACAGCTGTTTCATCTCAAATTGGGTATTTTAGTTAGAATCTGAGAAATCAGTCAACATGAGTGAAGATGTCATGATTGAAGATGTCATGAATTTGTTACATTCTGCTCAATCATAACATTGATATTTTTAGTAGAGGTTCCAATTGGTAAAATCACACAACAATGTGAATGTTATAAAGTAATTAACTTGCATACTTTTAGTTTATTCATCCTGAAGAATGTTTTGGGCTTCCAGCTTTCCATAAACTCGTGATGCCACCTATGATCGCTTAATCGGTGAACATTGGAGAAGAAACTGTTCATTGATGTCTATATGAAACTAAACGTTTATATAAAGTGATCAATTTTAAATACTTTGGTGTGAAATTTTCAATTTTTAAGCACAAATATTATTAAAATTTCAGATAAAACTTCTAATCACCTTTCATAGATCATGGTATCAACACATGTATCCTACAAGAATCATTTACTGGTTATATTTCTGAAATGATTAAATGAGCACGTCAGCTAAAGTACAATTATAAACAGATGTGAACTAAATATTAAAAATGCTAAGGATAATATATATAGTAATCTATGTGGTTTCCTATTTCAATACAGGATTAATTTTAAAAGTATATTTATATACAAATGAATTATTTCCTTATTTAAATTGGTTTAAAATGATAATGAGTACTATTTTATTAAAATGTGTCCCCTACCAAACATTTTTTGGTATAAGAAATTTCTCAAATAAAATCCTCATTTTCAAAGTGATGCCAATAGATATATTTAACATAGTTTTAATAATTCAAATTGTCCTTTCAAAATCTGTTAGTTTTGTTAGGCATAGATTTGACCAAATCTTTTGTTTCTAATTTAATTATTAACTCTTTCCATACGGAAGCTTGTTACCAATACAATGGAGGAGATTTCAGAGACACAATTTTTCATGGTTTTAAGAATCAATCTACATATTTATATTTATCTAACATATAACATATTATATGTGAAATTTAGATAATTGAACAAGGTATTAGATTTAACCAATAACAAGATGATACAAGACAAGTAAAAAGAATATGTTTTGACGACAGTTCACACTAATGAAATTGAGAGTGGCACACTATGTGGTGAAACGTACATGGCCGGAATGGCATGATGTACAATGTGGTGAAACATACGGAAGGAGTTAATTAATCCAGTTGTTATTTCAAAATTGTATGCAGTTTTGTAACTTTTGATATTATTAATATGTTTGCTTATGGGTAAATAATTTACAAAACTAACAAAGTGTATTAGTAACAGATGAAAATTGATAAAAGAATGATTATGACATGCAACATTTATTTTGATATTAGTTACAGTGATCATAGCAAATTATGTGAAAATATGCATTGAAATCTTTGGTCTTCACTTTGTTGGTCAAATATGATGGAATACAAGAGTAATGTTTTATAACAACTGCTTCAGACTTGTGTAGTTGTACCTCTTCATTTTATATTTATGGAGGTGACAGTAAAGTCAGATTCTAGTAGAAAATTCCTTGACACAGGTGGAATATGCTTGATCTGGTCTGGTCATTTGGATGTTGCTTATTCTATTCTTTGGAGGCAAGGCAGCAGAGAGCAACAGAGCTAGAAGCTGCCAGCGACTCATAGCTGATGGTTTGCAGCAGGATCAATGAACCAGATCCATCCAGACCCTACTCCACCTCTTTGCACTGTCCAGACAAAGACTAACCAGTCTGGTCTGGCCAAGCGTGTAGGAATCAAAGAGGTAAGGTAACCCAGTACTAAAAACTTCCATGCTGAAGTCGGATGTGTTGATCTGAAAGGATAACATAAAACACAACACAATGCATCTACACCCACATACGCTCTTTTAAGGATGTATGATGATGAGGACTATCCATTACTTTAGTAGTCATCAGGTAAACACCTAAAAGAGAAAGAAAGAATATGCATGATTTCAGCTGATCATATGTGTGTTAACTGTTCCATTCTTTCATGCAGTGATTTCATGATGCTTCAATACATTTGGCATTTCTCAGCCATATAAGTAGAATCCTGTTAGTTTCTAGAGACAATGTATTTAGTGCCCCTATAATGACCTGGCCAGAGGTTGCTTTATTTATTGACGTAGTTCCTGGCAGCATCATCATCATGTACCGTACCGGTTGGCATTGGCGATCATGTCCTTCCACAATTTTCTATCCACAGTGCATCGTATGAGTTCTGTTGTTGACTGTTTTTCATGCCATGACACCAAGCTATCCAGTATTTTCTCTCTTTGTCGTCCGCTAGCTCTCTTTCCTTTTATTTTGCCAGTTGTAACCAAGTATTCCAACTTCTTTCTGATGTTTTTTAAGAGCTCCCTTTTTGTGTTGGCCTCTTTGAGAACTTTCTCATTGGTCTTTTCCTGGCAGCAGCACAATATAAAGCAAGTACCGGTCTGCCTTCCAATCACAGGGAAAGCTTCTGGTATTCATTATAGGAGGCTTGGTGAGACTTGAAGAAACAGTTGTTGGAAAACAAAATGGCACAGTTGAAAATATCCCCTAGAGCAGTTCTCTCCAATGTGTTTATATATTGGAACACAGATGACTGATGGTCATGGAGACACAGGTGACAAGTTACAACTGTAACAACAATAATAATGATCATAAAAATAAAAGTTACACTTATAGCAATTTTATGGTGAAAATCTTATTAAAGTTAAAGTAAAAAAAAAAAAAAGTAAAGTGCCCCCGTCACGCCAAGTGGCGTATAGGGAATATGGTGCCAGTGACCATATATTTTGCAGACCTCCGGCACATGATTTTTGGGGCAATGTGGTCGGTATTTTGCCCGAGCCGCTTTATTTTCCCAGAAAAAAATCCGGTACCCATTAAAGCTGGGTGAATCCAGAAGCCGTCCGTTGGGATCGAACCCTACCTCTTGTCCTTTGTAGTCCAGTTCACTAACCACTAAGCTATCGCGGCTCCCTAAAGTTAAAATGGGCTGAATAAAATTTAGTGACAGGAAAGAAAATAAACGCGACTATAGTGCCCACAGGCACTATTTTAGACAACATTTCCTTTGGGTATACAGATAATGTAGAACAGCAACTTTTTTGTCTTAGTTTATTTCATACATGTGTATTTACAATAGAAAATAATTGCTTCATTTTATTTTCAATGATGTTTTAATTTTTTTACATTCAATATGCAGAAATATATTTAAGCTTTAAAAATAATTTGACTTAACTGTCTCAAAAGGTAAGGGGTCATTATTGCATCTGCAGAGATTGTCCACTGTTTGTGCATTATTTCTTACCTTCCCCAATTAACTGGAGACTGAGTAGATGAATGGATAACTTGTCATGCTCTAAATCAGGGGAATGTTGATTCAAATCATGGCAGGATCAAATAGTTTTTTTTTCTTTTGGTGTCGGAATAAAAACTATGACCCAAACACCTCATAGTGACTGCACCAAGCATGCAACCTTTATTCTTTAGTCCTATAGTTCTGACCAAAAAATGGAGTAATGCAATAAAGATAGTTTTTAAAAAATTCCTTATTTAGTTATTATGATGAAAATAATTGCACCATTGTTTTCAAAATTTTGCAGTACAACATGACATTTTATGAGTAATAAAAAAAAAAAAAAGTAAAGAGCCCCCGTCACGCCAAGTGGCGTATATGGAATATGGTGTTAGTGACCATACAGTTTACAGACCGCTTTACTTTCCCAGAAAAAGATCCGGTACCCATTTAAGGCTGGGTGAGCCCTACCCCTTGTAGTCCTGTTCTCTAATCACTGAGCTATCGCGGCTCCCTTTTTATGAATAAACTAAAAGTTAATATCTAGTACACTGTAAAAATAATGAAAGCCATCAAACTATAAAAAAATGGTAAAGCCACAGGACCAGGTGAAATTCCTTTGGAAGCCATCAAAGCAGATATTAACACCTCTACCAAGATGTTACTGGATCTATTGGATAAAATTTGGGAGAGGGAAGAAATACCTAAAGACTGGAGAGAAGGTTATATCATCAAACTACCAAAGAAAGGAAGTTTACAGGAGTGCACAAATTATAGGGGAATTATGCTACTATCAGTGCCAGGAAAAATATTAAGCAGAATCATTCTGGAGAGACTAAAGGAGGCTAGAGAAACACTTGAGAGATGAACAAGCAGGTTTTAGGAAGAACAGATCATGTGCTGATCAAATAACTACTCTACGTATAATAGTTGAACAAAGTTTAGAACTAAAATCCCCACTTTATATTGGATTCATAGATTACGAAAAGGCATTTGATAGCTTAGACAGAAGAATGCTTTGGAAGTTGCTGAGTCATTACGGAATCCCCATAAAGTTTATTAACCTGATAAAAACAATGTATGAAGGAACAAAATGTAGTGTGGTGCATGAAGGACAGCTTACAGAAGCATTTGAAATAAGAACAGGAGTAAGGCAAGGATGCCTTCTGTCCCCATTTCTCTTTCTACTGGCCATAGATTGGATTATGAAAATAACTCAAAACAACAGAAATGGGATCCAGTGGTCACTGACCAAACAACTTGATGATCTAGACTTTGCTGATGACATAGCTCTCCTATCACACAGCCATCAACAGATGCAGGATAAAATGAGTATATTAGATGAGAGATCACAACAGCTGGGACTAAAGATTAATAGAGATAAGACCAACATTATGAGAATTAATGCAGTTGGCAATAACCAAATAAAACTAGGAGAAATACCTCTACTAGACGTACAATCTTACATATATCTGGGCAGTAATATAGATAAAGAGGGAGGAACAGACAATGATACCAAAATAAGGATATCAAAAGCAAGAGGAGCTTTCATTGCACTGGGAAACATATGGAAATCCAAAGAAATTAGGTTAAATACAAAAATAAAAATGTTCAACTCAAATGTTAAGTCGGTCCTATTATATGGCTGTGAAACATGGAGAATAACAAAATTGACAATCACGAAGGTACAGACTTTCATTAATGGATGCTTACGCAGAATAAAGGGATGGAAATGGCAGGACAAAATCACTAATGTGGAATTATGGAAATGTACCGGTCAAATACCAGTGGATAAAGAGATATAGCGAAGACGATGGATAGGACACACACTACGGAAGACAACTGAGAGTATTACACAACAGGCCCTTTTTTGGAATCCCCAGGGGAAAAGACAAAGAGGAAGACCAAGGAATTCTTGGAGAAGACAGATAGAAGCTGAGATGAAGATGATGGGGAAGACATGGAATGATCTTAAAAGAATGGCAAAAAACAGAACGACTTGGAAAGTGTTTGTTGAAGACCTATGCTCCACTGGGAGCTAAAAAGTAGAAGAGACACTGTAAAAACTGTAATTAGAAATTTTAAAAATTAAAACTTCAACCTTTCATATACATACTGTTTCTGTTAGAATGATTTTACTTTAGCATTTTTACCATAAGAAAAAAAAACTGGTCATAAAAATTATTGGCAAAATTTATCCTGTGTAAAACACTGGCACAAAAGTGGAAGGCTAGATATTTACTTTAAAACATTAAATCCATAAATAAACACTGACAGCAAGCATACTTTAAAGCTGAAATTGAATTGCATCAATACAACATTCTTATGGATATGCTTAAATCATAGAAAGCTTGAGTTTGCATACATTTCTGCATATTTAGTCACATATTTGATACATAATATTAAAACATTACATTACAGTAGAAAATCATAAACACCTATATAGACATTTCAAAGAAATTTGTTAATGTGATGTATTTAATAGAAATTACAATTTTGATAAAGGTGTGCATTCATATGTGATGCAGTTCATTTTTAGGTAATACAGCAATAACTTCAACAAATCTAAAATTCTTCTTTTTATTTATTTTTAAGTAATTTTTGTGGATTTTAAACTAGTTTTTAATCTATTATGTATATAAGTGAGTGGCAAAGTACCGTTGTATGGTGATATGCAGAATATATATGTATGTATAAACACAATGTACTATTTAAAAACAATGAGTAACACACTCATTTTATTTAGCAGACGTATAAAATTCTTTTACTACTATTAGTACCAACACCTAATTATATTTGGTTTCACATTTCTCAAAAAAGTGATGATTAAGGCAGAGTTTTATATATATACATATATATATATATATATATATATATATATATACTAATTAAAGCCATTGCCAGTTTGGTTGTTTCTTGAGTACATTTTGGCATCAAGTGTTGTTTGTTACAGCTGTAGAACTGTCTAGGCCAAGGAGTGGCTGTTTGTAGTATTCAGTTTCTGGTGGCTGTTAGTTGGACTGTTGTTCAACTCATAGCTGTTATTGGTGTGGTGTGTACGTTTGGTGATAGTAGACTGGGTGGTGACAGTACTGGGTGCACGTTTCACCACATTTCGGACCACCTGGCGATATTCCTTTTGGGCCTGAAGAAGTATGGGTAATTAATAAGTTTTATTATATAAAACATTAATTTAAAATATGATTTAATGTGCTAACATGATAAAGATGATGTGAGTTTATGACTTAAATAATAGTACTTATGGAAAGTAGAACTCATTGACAGTGCTGTAGTGATATGATACAAAAACTGAATACGTTAATAAACAATTAAAATAAGTCATGTCACTTTGAATTTAAAATAATTAAAAAAAAAAGAAAAGTAAAATACCCCTGTCACACCAAGTGGCGTATAGGGAATATGGTGTTAGTGACCATAAATTTTACAGACTTTCGGCACATGATTTTTGGGGTCATGTGGTCGATATTACGCCCATCCGCTTTATTCCACAGAAAAAAATTAGGTACCCATTAAAGACTGAGTGAACCGGAAGCCGTCGGTTAGGATTGAACCCTACCTCTTGTCCTTTGTAGCCCAGTTCACTAACCACTGAGCTATCATGGCTCCCAATTAAAAATAATACTCTTGATTAAATTAATTAATAACTTTAACTATTTATATTTAATTTGTTCAGAGGCTAAATGAGGATTGTTACTGATGAAATTGAATAAGCACCATGTAAGACATAAATGAATAATAATAATGGAAGACTGAGAAACAAAATAATGAAAACTTATCGAAATAGCAGATTTGTCGTCATGAGTGCAATAATTTATGTTCTGAACTAAATGATTTTTTAAAATGGGAAACTACTAGTGGGATGTTATTTCAGCCATATTGAAAAATTTTTTACACCTCATCTGATAAAATTACCACAAGAAAATCTCTAAAAATAAATGCAGAGAATGCAGGTGCAATTTTTATTTTTTTTAGAGAAACTGGTTTTTGTTTATAAAAGAATGAAATCTTGTAGAAAGGCACCCCCTTGAGGTCTATGGACTCTTGATATTGTTTTACATGAAAGTGGTTAGGGACTTAAATCTGATTGCCATCATGATCAATGAACCAGATCTGAGTAAGATCCTACTAACCTTTATCCAAGTAGCCTCGGAAATACGCTAATTAGTTAGGTCAAGAAAGTAGAGGGTATTAGAGAGAAAACAAACTGGGCACAAACAAAATTCAGTACTGAAGTCAGATTTGGTAGGCTAAAGGGCAAAGATATTAGAACTTACTGTGAATAGCAACACAATACCACTAGGTCAAGGAAAAATTAAAAAATAGAAAAAAATGGTATGTTAGAAGCTTTACGTGATTAGTGGACAACACAGATTAAACGATGTTTCGGCCCAATAGGCCTTCAGCAGGAACAAACAAAAAAAACACACACACGGATATGTAAGTAAAACTAATAACGAAACATCCAAAACAAAAATAATCGAAATATGTTAAATAAAATGAAAATGTCTATCCTGTGTGTCAGGCCGAGGTCAAAATGAAAAGGAACACTACCACTAGGTCAACCTATCCATCCTTTTAAGGGCAGATGAGAAGTAATTGTCAGGTGAATATTGTAGAAGTTATGTTATATAATCATATTTAGAGTTACATTATTGTACTGTTACAGATTGGTTGTAACAAAACTGTTGACATATAGAGCTTGAAATTATAAACAGCTTAGATAATGTTGACTCAATAGAAGAGATGTAACTGTTGACATAGAGCTTGAAATTATAAACAGCTTAGATAATGTTGACTCAATAGAAGAAATGTACATGAAAATACTTTTATTCTATCTCTGCTTAATATTAATGACATATTATATAAAGAGAGTTCTATGGCGTGTAAATCAGTACATAAATAGTTTTAAGAACCACAGTACTAGTTACTCTAAGAACTTGGGGGTGAGATAGCCAATGATATTTTTAGTTTTGAGTTTCTTTAGTTTCACAAGTCAGGTGCTACATATACATGTAATGGCATCTTCATGTGTGTTGGGCAAATTTATCATAAGCACTTAACTGACAGTGTAATCATGAAAGATGTGATCTCAAAAAAAAAATGAAAAGAATATTCAGTAAAGAACTAGAATTTTAGAGTGCAAATCAACTGACTACTTCCATTTTGTATGGTCACTATATGGCTGTATATTGTCCTTTCGAGCCAAAGACGGTACATAGGGCAGAAATTGTAGGCGCTTCTGTCTGACGATCTTTCAAGGGCCAGACCTTGCACAGAACCTGCATTGTGTCTCACCATATGGCTCTGTTCTGGGTGAGTTGTTCAATCTCAGCAATGGAGCTGATGCCTGCTGTTGTTGTCTCTCATTTTAATGTTCTTTTTAGTGTTTCTCTATGTCTGCCTTTTTTTCTTTTAACCTGTGGTTCCCATTTGAGGGTCTGTTTGAGATTCTTTTGTTGTCTCTTCTCATCACATAGACAACATATGACCATCTTATTCTCTTGATTATAATTGATACTTTTTTTTTGCTTTGTCATTTCTCATATTTCTACACTAGTCTTGAACTCATTCCATGGTATACAAAGTATTTTCCTCAGGCATTTGTTTTCAAATGCATCCAGTTTATTTTCTATTTCTTTAGTTGTATTCCAACTCTCACATGCAAAAGTAAGGCTGGATAATACATTTGATTTGAAAATCGTGAGCTTTGTTTTTGTGCTGAGTAATTCTGATTTAGTAAGGTCCCTAGTAGAATGAAATTGTACTAGTTTGATAAAGCTCATAGAATAGAGAGGTCTTATGGTTATGGTCCGTGCAAACTTTTTCTAATTCTAGTCAAGAATCATGGGCATCTAAAATGAGTAATGGGAATGTTCTTGAAGAGGTCAGAAAATTGAGCAAAGAAAGATAGAGAAGCAGAAGGAACAGAAGATAGAGAAGCAGAAGGAACAGAAGATAGAGAAGCAGAAGGAACAGAAGATAGAGAAGCAGAAGGAACAGAAGATAGAGAAGCAGAAGGAACAGAAGATAGAGAAGCAGAATGAACAGAAGATAGAGAAGCAGAATGAACAGAAGATAGAGAAGCAGAAGGAACAGAAGATAGAGAAGCAGAAGGAACAGAAGATAGAGAAGCAGAAGGAACAGAAGATAGAGAAGCAGAAGGAACAGATATTAAAAAGCTTAAAAGAGTGACCTGTTAACTTTAGAGATCAAAAAGCTGTAAAAGACATGATCACTGACAGTAGCAGGATGGTGCCCTGATGATATGTATTTATTTGTGTTTCATTTAACACTTGGTTTAATTTTGTTACAACTATAATATTGTTTTGTTTGACTACAGATGATATTGATATCTTTTATGGTGATTGTATAATTAATCACCAAACTGCTTACATGAAAGTTTGAAGTCTTTACAAATGTTGGTATAATAAAGATGAATCAGGCAATGAAGATTTATTAGATATATTACCTTCTTGCTGAGTAAGCAGTGGAAGATAAAGATAAATAATCCCTGAAGACTGTTCAGAACAGCAAAGCCATAAGCCAGAGGCAGGCTGTCATCATTGATAAGGAAATAGCCTAGAGTCCAGGTCAGGCCTAGCAGGACTTCAAGTGCTAAGGCTCCTTGAACCCAGGCTCTGTAACATTCAAGATATAAATTATCAAAAGAATACGGTTTTTTGGATTTTGTTAAAAATATGGAGAAAATATTTCTTTTAATGAATGTTGGATTTGATGCATCACATATTTACAAAATACCCCATGATAGTCTTGGAGTATTTAAGTCCCGTGATCATGTGAACTCGACTCTCTGTCCTGTTTCATGATGGAAGGGTAAGAACAACATCATGACACACAGTGAGCTGGTTGCATGGTCAGTACTTGTATATGAAGGGTAAGAACAACATCATGACACACAGTGAGCTGGTCACATGGTCAGTACTTGTATATGAAGGGTAAGAACAACATCATGACACACAGTGAGCTGGTCACATGGTCAGTACTTTGTATATGGAAGGGTAAAAACAACATCATGACACACAGTGAGCTGGTTGGTCAGTACTTGTATATGGAAGGGTAAGAACAACATCATGACACACAGTGAGCTGGTTGCATGGTCAGTACTTGTATATGGAAGGGTAAAAACAACATTATGACACACAGTGAGCTGGTTGCATGGTCAGTACTTGTATATGGAAGGGTAAAAACAACATCATGACACACAGTGAGCTGGTTGCATGATCAGTGCTTGTATATGGAAGGGTAAAAACAACATCATGACACACAGTGAGCTGGTTGCATGGTCAGTGCTTGTATATGGAAGGGTAAAAACAACATTATGACACACAGTGAGCTGGTCGCATGGTCAGTGCTTGTATATGGAAGGGTAAAAACAACATTATGACACACAGTTAGCTGGTTGCATGGTCAGTACTTGTAAATGGAAGGGTAAGAACAACATCTTGATACACAGTGAGCTGATCGCATGGTCAGTGCTTGTATATGGAAGGGTAAGAACAACATTATGACACACAGTGAGCTGGTTGCATGGTCAGTACTTGTATATGGAAGGGTAAGAACAACATCTTGATACACAGTGAGCTGATCGCATGGTCAGTGCTTGTATATGGAAGGGTAAGAACAACATTATGACACACAGTGAGCTGGTCGCATGGTCAGTACTTGTATATGGAAGGGTAAAAACAACATCTTGATACACAGTGAGCTGGTCGCATGGTCAGTACTTGTATATGGAAGGGTAAAAACAACATCTTGATACACAGTGAGCTGGTCGCATGGTCGTTACTTGTATATGGAAGGGTAAGAACAACATCATGACACACAGTGAGCTGGTCGCATGGTCAGTACTTGTATATGGAAGGGTAAGAACAACATCATGACACACAGTGAGCTGGTCGCATGGTCGTTACTTGTATATGGAAGGGTAAGAACAACATCATGACACACAGTGAGCTGGTCGCATGGTCGTTACTTGTATATGGCAGGGTAAAAACAACATCATGACACACAGTGAGCTGGTCGCATAGTCGGTACTTGTATATAGAAAGGTAAAAACAACATCTTGATACACAGTGAGCTGGTCGCATGGTTGGTACTTGTATATGGCAGGGTAAAAACAACATCATGACACACAGTGAGCTGGTCGCATAGTCGGTACTTGTATATGCGTGTGTCCTGATTTTTTCCCTTAACCTGCACCATGGCTCATTTAATCCATCTTCGGCAGGCTGGATCTTAGTCTGACGGAGTTTTCCTTCTCATAGGATGGAAGCCGGCCAAGGTTGTTTGACCCACCCTGCCCGTGATTTCTGTCTGGGAGAATGAATTTCTCATCTTGGAAAATGAAATAGTAGTTGATACTCTCCAGTGAGTGATATTTTTTTAAAATGTTGTCTCTAGCTATGTTTTTAATGTTCTAGTTACCTTTTACTATCTTAATTCTTCTACTAATATTTTCCAGGTTTCATTTACTGGTACAAAACAGGAAGGTTACTTTAATTATAAATAACAGATAAAATAGTGTATATATATATATATATATATATATATATATATATATATATATATATATATATATATATATATATATATATATATATATATATATTACAGCTGTTTGCTGATTTTATTTTTTCTTGATATTTTAGTAGACTTGCTAATTTCCCCAGTTCTGAATCATAACGTGAGGATAGCTTTGCTATAAAGTAAAAAGCCCCGTCACGTCACATGGTTTAAAGGGGAATATGGTGTTAGTGACCATAATTTTTATAGACCCTAATTTTTAAGGGTATTTTGGTCAGTATTACGCCAGTGTTTCTTTACTTCCCCAGAAAAAAATGTTTGCCATGAAATGTTAAAATTGAACATGAGATAAGCAATAACTTATACTGTTACAATATTTACAGCTAAAATATGATTATTTTACACCAGAAAGGGTAAAAAAATGTTGAAATATTTCTTTTTATGAACATTAAGGAATTAAAATATCAAGAGTATATAAATTAACGAAGCTAGAATAGTCATATTATAGTACAGTGTTACACATTTTAACCACTCCAACAAATCAGTCTCAAGAATGAGTGAAATGAAATTTTCTCAGGACATCTAATATGGTTCTTTGTTATGGAAGGCCCCGTTATCACTGCAAACAAATTAAAATCCATAATTGCTCAACTGCCCATGCCAGTGGAATCATCCAAATTAGTAACTCATCTCCCAAACAAAGAAAGGTAGCTGTAGTTCCCATCATAGCAGTCTCAGCACACATCAAAAGACATAAGGCGAAACCGCACAGAAAGTGAACACAGCCAACTATTCCCTGTCATATGATATCATCATTCATCGTAAACATTGGAATATCGAAACATGATCAAAACAGAAAAAACACACAGCTGATGGTGTGCACAGAGCACCTAACTCAGTAGCTCCTGCAACAAGCCGGACTTGGAATATGAGGAACCTGCAACAAGGAACACTTTCATATATAGCCTTCAATGGTTCCTGCCGCCTATCCACCATATTGACAAGAAGTTCCCATCCTCCTGAAAATGATCGTCATATTTTTTTAAATGTATAGCGCTTGATGATGTTAGGACATCGTTTTTTACTCCAATTCCGATCATATAAAACACAGTCGTCGGATTATCCATGTCGCACATCAAACAACAGACCGTAAGATTTAAAGTATGGCCGTCCTAGGGATATATGAATGGAGATGGGCATCTCCATTCATAAATATAGCAACATTTTTAGGATTAAAACTAAAATGCACCTTGAGATTAAACAAGGAGCTGTAAACTGTAAAGATGGATGTCATACAATAACAATGATTGATCTAAGAGTTGTATTACTTGACAGGAGAAACATTTTAATGCTTCTCAATAACAATTGATTATGGATTGATGTAATTACTGATTGAGAACAATTTTGAGACTGAAAATCAGGAGCCAGGGTAAGTGTTGACAAGATAGGAAGCCTTATAACTTTATATTTCATAATAATTACAAAACCTAAAAAGAAAATTCACTCAATTTAATTTTTACAAAACCTAGTAGAACAATAGGCTACACAATAAATAGAAATATAGACTACACAAAAGCATTTCACAAACTAAAGCATGTAGAAATAATCAATATGCTGGAGAAATTAAACATTGATGGCAATGATCTGCGAATCATAAAAAACATGTACTGGCAACAAACAGCAGCTATACGAATTAACAACCAAACAGGACAATTTCAATTTATAAAATAAGGAGTTAGACAAGGCTGTGTTCTGTCGCTGGATTTGTTTTCACTTTACTGTGAACATATTATGAGATCAATAGTAGACAAAAAAGGAATTGAAGTCAATGGTCACAACATAAATAATTTGCGATACGCGAATGACACAGTCTTAATAGCAGAGACAGAGAATTAACTACAAGAAATGTTAGACATAATAGTAAAAGAAAACATCAAGATAGGTCTCAGTCTGAATAGTAAGAAAACAGAAGTAATGGTCATATCGAAGAAACAATCATCACCAGCATGCAACATAAAAATAAACAGGACAAATTTGAAACTAGTCAATGCGTCAAATACTTGGGCACAATAATAACATTGGATGGAAGATGCACCATGGAAATAAAAAGCAGAATAGCTCAGGCCAAAATAGCATTTCAGAAAATGAAAAATAGCTTATGCAACAAATCTATGTTAATAGAAATTAGAGAGTTCATCATTGCTATATAGAACCAATTCTGACCTACGGAAGCGAGTCATGGACAGTAGACAAACAAATGAAAAGACGATTAGAGGTCACAGAGATGGGATTTCTCAGAAGAATGTTAAAAGTTCCCAGGACAGCTAAAAAGACCAATGAGGAAGTTCTGAAAGAGGCCAACACAAAAAGGGAACTCTTAAAAAACATCAGAAAAAAAGCAATAAACATTTTTGGGCACATCATGAGAAGAGGAAAGTTGGAATACTTGGTTACAACTGGCAAAATAAAAGGAAAGAGAGATCGTGGACGACAAAGAGAGAAAATGCTGGATAACTTGGTGTCATGGCATGGAAAACAGTCAACAACAGAACTGATACGATGCACTGTAGATAGAAGATTGTGGAAGGACATGATCGCCCACGCCAACCGGTATGTCACATGATGATGATAATGATGAATAGAACAATAACACTGCATTAAGAAATGAAAATTAAATAATATATATTATATTTTTTAGTTATTTTCTTTTACCTTTTATTCCTGTGAAGCAAAGGTCTTCCACAAATATTTTCCAAGTTTTTTTTGGGTGCCATTTCCTTAAAATCACTTCATGTCTTCCCTATCTTTTTGTAACTTTTCTTTCCACCTTTCTTATTCAACTATACTTAGGTCTTCCTCTTTGTCTCCCGCTCTGGGAATTAAAAAAAAAGGGCCTGTCATGTAATACTCTCAGTTGGCTTCTGCAGCGTGTGTCTTTTTCTGTGCCAGGGTCTTTATTGCATCTCCTTGTCCTGATGTTTGTCTGTTCTGTCCCAAAGTTGTAAGTTAGTAATTTTATCATGCTAATTTCATCCATTTTATTTTCCTGGTCAAGCATACATTTTTAAAAATAAGGTTTCAATTTTCCTATAAATTTGACAAAGCCAGGTGTGTCCATATAAGAGATTAATGGAAATCACCAGCCGACACACTCTCAGCATTCTGTTTATGAGAGAGAGAGAGAGAGAGAGAATGTGTGTTTTCTGGAAATTCTAGGATGTATATTTTTTTCCATCAAAGATCAGTAAAGACTGGATGAAAAAATAATTATTATTTACTTAGATATCTAAAAATGTGGCTCGTGCCAAGTTACCTGATTCCACTGGCATTTGATTTGTCTTTTGAGTTGAAAACATAGTCTGAGTGTCTACACACTGTGCTCATGGCATAGGTCAGAAATACAGCATTTACCTATACAAGACAATAATAACACAAACAGATTAAAATAACATGACAAATTTAAAACAGAATAACATATTTATAAATTTAAAAAACTCATAATTTAACTCTATATTTACATTATTTTTAATAGTCGAATAGAAAAATATCAATTTCTTTACAAAACTGAATAAAACATTTTAAGAATTGTATTCATTATTAATCATCAATTAGTACCATGCTTCCTGGGATAGATGATCATGTCTCTTCACAATTTTTATCTCTACAATTAGCTATCAGTTCTGTTGCTGATTTTCTATGAAAACCAATCTCTTAGATTATTTATCCCTCAATGTTTCCAATTGCCACAATATATTCCAGTTGTTACTTTCTCATTTCAGGGCCAACAAGTGATGATTATTTCCTTCTGATGTTGGAGAGCTGTCCATGGTATATATTCTTAACATTCTTTTAGTAAAACCACATTTCTCAGGCCTCCAGTGATTTTTGTCTTTTGTCTTATTGTTCGGGATTCACATCCATATATCCAGATTGGCTCCACATAGTAAAAAAAAAATTATTTTTATTATTTTCATTTACAAAAATTGATTGCATAAAATCTTTCACATTCTTTGGAAAGCTGCCTTTGTGTGAGCTATCTATCTATCATCCTTTCGAGCCGAAGACGGTACATAGGGCAGAACTACAATCTCAAAAACAGAAACCTTGCGTGTGAAAATGGCACATATTGCAGAGATCACTGCTTCTAAAATCTATGGTTCTGTTACCATAACAATGCTTTTTACAATGACAGCTTGTCAAGCTATCGATCAACCTCCTACTGCACCTTAACTCTATTGTACATCTACCATCATCATCTACTATAAAGTTAATATTATTCCTATATATTTAAATTCATTGACTTGTATTAACACTGTTCAGTCTGTTAGCAGATAGCATTGATATCTCATTTGTGCTGCATTTAATGTCTTTTATTTTTGCTTTAGCCATGTTTCTGTTTTTTTTTTTTTGCATTTGTTGGTTACTTCTCTACTTTATCTTTTATATCATCTTTATCTGATTTATTTCTTCTTGTTGTCTCCATTATCTGTAAAAAGTCATCAACCATCCATTTCTTTCTTGCAGTTTTCTTCACTGATGGTATTATCTCTTTAAAGTGTGTTGCAATGATTCTTTCAGCATTTCTCATTGTAAATCTATTCATTATATTTTTTTTATTGTATTGTACCTGTTCTGACTTGTGATGTTACATTTTGCATTTACCTTCTCGTCCGATTTAAATAAGTCTAAATTTAGCTTGATGTTAATTTCAATCAAAAAACTTTAATTTGCTGTTTGTACTTTCTAAATTTTATTCAGAGCTTTTTTTTATTACTGGTACATGGTCACTACTGCAATCTGATCTAGGTATATTTTTCACATATAGCAGACTGTTTCTGAATCTATTGTTTTTTCCTTATTAATACTCTACTTCATTCTATATCTATCGTTCAAGCCAAAGATGGCACAAAAGGCAGAAAATATAGTCTCTCTATGTCTGATGATTATTGTTGTCATGTGTCACACCTTATACAGGAGCCGCAAGGTATTTTACCTGAATGTCTCTGTTCTGGGTGAGCTGCTCAATCTTTACAAGGGAGCTGATGCCTGCAGTTGTTGCCTCTCGCCTCATTGTTCTTTTTAGTGTTTCTCTAGGTTGATCTCTTTTTCTTTTACCTTCTGGTTCCCATTTGAGCACTTGCTTAGAGATTCTCTTGTTGTCTCTTCTCATCACATGGCCAATATATGACTTCTTCTCTTGTTGTCTCTTCTCATCACATGGCCAATATATGACTTCTTCTCTTGTTGTCTCTTCTCATCACATGGCCAATATATGACTTCTTCTCTTGATTATAGGTGATAATTTTTAATAGACACTCCCCCCCCCCCCCTATAAAAAATGTTTACAAAAAGTGAGAAAGTTGTTATATTGATATTTGAGCTTTCATAATTAATCAAGAAATGAACCTACCAGTAGAATGACAGCAACAGGCCCAGCAAATGCCCAGATGAAGTAACGATCATTAGTCAACCAACAGCTTGAAAAATACAAAAGTGTCTTATAAATTTTATGGTAGAAGTCAATGATTTTGCTCATACTCAATGCTATCCATGCAACAAAATCTTTTAATTTTTCTTTAAAAGTTTCACTGCACTGTGTTTTGTACCAATGGGTCCATTATATCCACATTTAACACAAAGGTATTTCTTTCTTTCTTCTTTGTGGCGTTTACCTGATGACTGAAGAAATGAATAATCCTCTTCATTATCCATACTTAAAAGGATGTAAAGTGGGTGTAGATGCGTTGTGTTGTGGTTTTCAGTAGAATGGTGATATTTATGCCATCTGGTCCAAAACAAGCAACATTTTTGAGTTAATTACTCATGGCCAAACTTTTCAGTCTGTCACTAGAGGCACCCCAAAGAGGTGAAATATGATCTGGATAGCTCTAGGGCATAGGTCCTCGTGCAAGCCATCAGCTATGAGTTGCTGACAACTTTCAACTCTGTTGTTGTCATGCACCCTTTAGCACCCCCCCACGAAGCAGTCTTTGATTTTTCTTGACACTTCTGCAAGGGAGTAGGTGTTTGTAGCCCGAGTTGTCTCTCTTCTAGGAAAGTAGCCTAACTAGACTGAAGGTTTTTGTTATTAGCTTTCCCATCGTCCTTCTCTTAGGTGGATTATCTGTGATGTTTCACTTATGGAATTTTGTCTGGACTTTCTCCCCAACTTTTGTTTTCATCAAAGTGTGCTCCTAGACCATACCATGATACACATTTTTCAAACTTTTCATTCACTATTGTTACTAGAATTATCATCACAATACACCACAGTAACAATACAATATATAAACTGTTGAAAATAAGCACCAAATTATCATGTCCTTTTTTGTGAAAAGTCCTGTTTTTTATGATAAAATTTCCTACTTTTGTTTTTATTCTTTTTTAAATCTGATAACCCAAAACTAGAGTGATAGAAAATAAGAATTAGAATGTAACAACTTACTATTTGTCCGTTCCATAACCATCGTAGAAAACCAGACAGGAAACTCCGACCACTACAAATGGTACACCTAAAAATGGTTTAGACAAATGACAATTAGATATATAAAAACAGTTCAGTAAATATTTTTTTAATGTAAAGAGTTAGAAGTAGTTAACTTCACTTGTTTTGCAAAATCCTGCTGTTAGATAAACAAACAATCAATAAACGTTTAATAAACGTTGCAAGAACACCAGACTCATGGGCCGATGACAAAAAAGATGGACAAATAGAATGTACAAACACTACTGAAACATAACAGAGGAAAATCCATGATTGCTCAACTGCCTGTGCCAGTGGAATCATCCAAATTACTAATTTCAGGAGAAACCAGCAGAAGAGCAAAATACTGCAAACTCACAAACTAAATCTCTCCTCGACGCTAAAAGGCAAATGAGGAAGAAAAAAAAAGAAGAGTAGCGAATACTGTACACATACCATATCCTGCAAGATAGTAGAATGGCAGCCTGGATCGGGAGGCATCAAACACTTGCACCAACATGAAGATGATGTGGAGACCCTCTATGAACATCCATGTGAATGCAGCCAGGAAGAAGAAGTGAAGGAAGCCAGCAATTACAGAACAGGCAATCTGAAACAGATCAAATCATTTTAGTAATTCAATATCTTGATAAGGGTAGTGAACATCTACTTAATATTTTGCCAGAATGAGTTGTGTTGTACTCTGCTGTGCACCTTGTGGTCCAGTGCCTATGATATGGTTGCTTGTATGCATTTAAACGGTGATGCTTACCTAGCCTGAAGGGTACAGAAAATATTGTGTTATTGAGTTATTAGTTGGTCATCATCATTACACTCCGAACATGTCATAGGTGCTCAGATTCCCTCCTCAGCAAGTCTCGAAGTGTCCAGCGACTAACGACTCCAGTTCTGTGTTGGTTGATAAGTCTTCTTACACGCCCACCAAGTTTCTTGTTTCTGGCTGTACCCATCTTAACTCCCATCTCTTTCATCTGAAGGAGTGATGTGGACTCATGGTTATCAAAATCCTGTGTCCTTCTCACTTTCCGGAGGGCATTGATGATGTCCATCTGATCCATTGGTTGACCGTCCTCAACAATAGCGCAGCTAGCCAACCTGTCCGCCCTTTCATTTCCCTGTACTCCAGCATGTCCCGGGACGTAGAAAATGTTTCACAGAACACACAGTCATACGAGTATGTTTTGTTTTAAGTGTTGGCAATATCTGGGTAATTAATCTCAGTATCTTGATATAAGATTATCAGTGTATCTTTTGTTTTACATAATTTATACCAACATACCTATTCACTGGTGTGTAAACTATTTATAGTTGGATGTGAGTTCCACACCTTTGGAACTAATAGACAAACAGTTAAATTGCAAGTCCATAAATATGACAATCTGCTGCTGGCTGGGTTGATTTATATATCCAGTTTGTTTGTTTTAAATATAATGAATGTGTGCATATAATATATATTTTGCTTAGTTTGTAATATGGAGTTTTAAAATCTGAAAACATAACTTTAAATCTAAACTTTAGACCGACAGATTAAAAAAAAATTGCAGATAGACATCCATATTGGTAAACAGAATACAAATTATGATAGAGCCAGGAAGCTGGGTTAATTGGCAGACAGACTAATCAATTTTATTAATAAATACAGTACGTACAGATAGACATATAAATCAATTGATATGTATAATACACAGACATATAGATCAATTGATTAATAGTATAATACACATACAGATATGAATATCAAAAAGACTAAAACAATGATCATAAACAAAGAAAATTCTCAAGACCTACAGATAAATATCAGTTGAAGGAATACAGCTGGAGACAGTTCAGGGCTACAACTACCTTGGACATACTATAACCGATGAGATGATGATGACACAGGCAGACAGTCAGTTCAATTGGTAGATAAATACAACATAGACATGACAGACAGAACAAATAAATAATTTGGTTCACTTACACTGTTAGACAGATTGATAAATAAATCAATCAGTGAATACAATACTCTGAAACACACAGATAAATCGATTGATTTATACACTACACACAAGGTAAACTGATCGATAAATACCATACATACACAGACAGTATTGGCCATATATAAACAGACAGTATTGGCCATATATAAACAGACAGTATTGACCATATATAAACAGACAGTACTTGTTGTTCTGCCTTGTCAATACCAAAGACAAAAATACACTTACAGATCAATCGATTAGAGATAAATACAACGCACGCAAAGATAACATAATCAATATATACATTACATAGACATATTAAGACAGATCAATCGATTGATACATACAATATATGTTGTATATATAGATTAATTTATCAATAAGTGCGAGAATGAACCAAAAAGTAACCATTAATTGTTTTTTTTTCCTTCAAATACAAATGAATGTAAATGGTTCATCATTTTTCAGCATAATTCTCTCACGTTTTTTTTCTTTCTTTCGTTTATTTATTGTTGTTGATTGCACAGCAAGGAATGCACTGCCATTTTCACTTCGTTTTTTTTTTTTGTTGTAAATTTCTTACCACCAGGAGCCTCCTCAATATGTCACGATATAACTCGGCGAAAGTTGACGTGGCAGACATTCGACATGAAGATTCGAGATCTTAACGACCGTCGCACGTAATGTGTTATTGAGTTATTTGCGGGTCATCATCATTGCACTCCGAACATGACCATAGGTGCTCAGATCCCCTCCTCAGCAATTCCCTCAGTGTCCAGCGACTGACGACTCCAGTTCTATGTTGGTTGATAAGTCTTCCTACACGGCCACTAAGTGTCTCATTTCTGGCTGTGCCCATCTTAACTCCCATTTCCATCATCCGAAGAAGTGACATGGATCTGTGTTTGTCGAAGTCCTGTGCTCTTCCCACATCTCGGAGGGCATTGATGATGTCCGCCCGATCCATCGGTTGCCCGTCCTCAATGACAGCGCAGCTAGTCAACCTGTCCGCTCTTTCATTTCCCCGTACTCCCGCATATCCAGGGACATAGACAAAGGTGACCTTACGTATTTTGGATTTCTGCAACGACTCTACCCATTGCATGCGTACAGAGCCCGCCTCCACTTTTTTTATCATGCTCATCGAATCACTCAGTATACATGCGTGGGTGTAGTCTTGTGACTCTAACCATTTGAATGCCTTGATCACTGCCATCACCTCCATTGTCATGCTACTCGTGGTCACGACGTATGCACCACTGTCTTCGTAGACTATTCTGCCTTCCGAGCGTGCTGTAAATGCCCATGCACTTCTTTGGTGTCGTCTTACAGATCCGTCTGTATAGATGACTGCATCTTTCTCATCGGTGTTATCGCAGATGAGACCGTTGACCTCAGCATTAACACACGTAATGTGTGTGGTCGCGCATTGCCATGTTGCAATATTATTCCAGAAGTGACCAATCCAAAATGTCTTGATCTTATTGCAGGTTTCAAATTATTCTGAAACAGGTCTCAGTATAACTTATTGTCGATTCTCTAGGCATGCAATATTCCAGAATTGGAACCATAGGGGCCATGGTCCAAGAAATGCGTGAGCATTATCTTGACACCCCAATGGAGTTTTGCTACATTTTGTCTGTTTCGGGGAGAGTATATGTTGTAAATCTTTGCTAGTTCGCTTACATTTCTGGTTTAATATAATGAATCCACGACTCATCACCAGTAACTACACGTTGCAGAAACATCACCAGTAACTACACATTGCAGAAACATCACCAGTAACTACACGTTGCAGAAACATCACCAGTAACTACACATTACAGAAACATCACCAGTAACTACACATTGCAGAAACATCACCAGTAACTACACATTACAGAAACATCACCAGTAACTACACATTACAGAAACATCACCAGTAACTACACATTGCAGAAACATCACCAGTAACTACACATTGCAGAAACATCACCAGTAACTACACATTACAGAAACATCACCAGTAACTACACATTACAGAAACATCACCAGTAACTACACATTGCAGAAACATCACCAGTAACTACACATTACAGAAACATCACCAGTAACTACACATTACAGAAATATCACCAGTAACTACACATTGCAGAAACCATCTCCCACAGCTTCATATCGTCGCTACAGCGACATAGAAGCATCCACGTGAGAATCTTACATTTCAGAGGTCAGATGTCTCGTTATCCATCAGGCGGAGACTTTGTTAAACTTTAGTAAGGCCTCGCTGATAATGTAATGTTATACTCTGAACCATGTTAATTGAAACTATTTCAGTCATCTCGTCGATTGTCATCCGCCCCTTTCTCCTCTGTGATAACTGGTTAAACCCGCAGCAACAATTACAATGTCAGGCGGAGTAGCAGTTTGAAGCCGGCTGGGGCGAGCTGCATTGGTCACGTCATTGTTGAATTTTCTTTACCACTCATACACTGTGTAGTGACAACTTCCTCTGTGCGGATTTTCCATTCTGCATTGGACATCAGCTGGCTTTTCATTTTTGCTACTCAAAAAATAAAAACATATCTCTGCACGCTGTTCCTCTTAAGCCTCGTTAGAGGTTAGAGCATGTCTTTAAGACTTTAAAGTTTAAGGGCGCCACCATGACCATCCTCCTCGGGCCTTGTGACGACACGGTGCACTAACTTGACGGCTGGCGTACCACGGTACCCTGCGCGCCCCAATTCGGAATATTTGAAGACATAAATACTTTTAAAAAACATCATACAGTTGTTCCTAACTTGATTTACAATTGTTAGGATCATATTAAGTTGACTTCTCGACTCACCAAGCACAACAAACACTCACAGACAGTACCTGATGTTCAGCCTGGTCAATTCCAAAGACAAACAGAATCTCTGCTATTAGAAGAGTCACGGCCAAATTTTTGTGAATCGAATTTCTCTCCCCTTGTAGAGAGCTGAAAGAGAAAAAGAGACAAATAATAATAGATGAATATTATTATAGAGGGAAACTTCCGAGGCGATAATTAGCGAATCGTTTCAGAGGAAGAGGTATGTTTACAGCACTCGGAAAAAAAATGACAAATAACAACAGAAAAAAATATATGGACCAAAGCAGGATCGAACCCGTACTCAGTGGCACAGCGCCTCCTTGCCACGAAAAGCCCAACGCTAGGGAACACGATAGCTATTTTTTTTAGTTAGCTGAATGGCAGTGTTCCCTAGCGTTGGGCTTTTCATGGTAAGGCGTTTTCCAACACCAAATATCCACTAGGTGGCTTTGACAGCGCGCTTATTCAACAGGATACATAAGTTCAGAGAGCACCCGAGCTGAGAACGTCAGCGAATCTATCAGCGACATTACTACTTTTATCAGGGTAATCGAACAATTACGTCACGTTAATTATTATCTGCAATTATTACCAGCTGTTATTACATATTCATCATCATTATCATCGAGTGCCACCTCCGCAACAAAGGTTGGCTACCATGGAACGCCATTCTGCTCTGTCTCTTGCTTTGATGGTGCACATTGTCATAGGCTCATTTGTCCATCTTTTGATGTTATTCGTCCATGTTAGTCTTGGTCTGCCTCTGCCTCTTTTACCTTGTATTTTCCCCTCCAAGATTACTTTTAGTAGGCTGTTGTGTCTTTTATCATGGCCCAAAAATCTCATTTGTCTTGTTTGAATTGTGTTTAGTAGTTCTCTTTTCACTTTTAGTTGTTTTAAGACTTCATCGTTTGTTTTCTTTTCTTTCCATCCAATTCTGCTATATATCCACATTTCAAAGGCTTCAATTCTGTTTTCTTGTCTAGTGTCCATGTTTCTGCACCATATAGAAATGTTGAGAAGATATAACATTTTGCTATTCTTAGTTTTAGCCCTGGTGTTATTTGTACCATACACCAGCCATTATTACAAACTATTATTACCTGGCAGGAATCAAAACGTTTTTTTTTCTATCAGGGGTGAAATACAACTCAGACCCGAATATCACGTGGCGACTGCATTGGACAAGCTGCCTTTATTATTCGGTCCCATAAGCCCCCCCCCCCCCATTCCAGGCAGACCCCCATGGCCCAATAATGGGGAAAATGTCGTAACGAAAATTTTTTAAAATTATTTTTAATTACCATATTTATTTCCTTTCATTGACGATGACAAATATTAAAACAATAAAAGTGGTTCAAGACGCTGCAAATTAACAATAAATAGCCCACTTTTTAAACCTCTACCCGGGGTAGATGGGGATCCAACATTATGCGTTCTCAAAACGTGTATACGCCAGTCAACCAAACAGGGACCATAACTCTGAATCAGGCTGGTATTAATACCAAAGTCGAGAGTGTCACGTTTTTCCTTATCTTCCGTACTACTATAATATTATACATATACATATTATTGTTAGATATTCACTATAATGAATTTCACTTTTTACCTTTTTTTTCCTTTACATTTAATTTGGGTAATGGTTTCAACCCGAGCGTAAAAGTAAACCCATTATTTCCAGCAAGGTATTCTCACCGTGTGTGTGTGTCGTAGGACAGTTCCAACAAGGTATTCTCACCGTGTGTGTGTGGTGTCGTAGGACAGTTCAAACAACTTATTCTTACCGTGTGTGTGTGTGTGTGTGTGTGTGTCGTAGGACAGTTCAAACAAGGTATTCTTACCGTGTGTGTGTGTGTGTGTGTGTGTGTCGTAGGACAGTTCAAACAAGGTATTCTTACCGTGTGTGTGTGTGTGTGTCGTAGGACAGTTCAAACAAGGTATTCTTACCGTGTGTGTGTGTGTGTCGTAGGACAGTTCCAACAAGGTATTCTCACGGTGTGTGTGTGTGTCGTAAGACACTTCCAACAAGGTATTCTCACGGTGTGTGTGTCGTAAGACACTTTAAACAAGGTATTCTCACGGTGTATGTGTGTGTCGTATGACACTTCCAACAAGGTATTTTCACGTTGTGTGTGAGTGTGTGTCGTAGGACAGTTCCAACAAGGTATTCTCACAGTATGTGTGTGTGTGTGTAGTAGTAGTAGTAATAGGTCACTTCCAACAAGGTATTCTCACGGTGTGTGTGAGTAGTAGTAGATCACTTCCAACAAGATGTGTCAATGTGTATCGTAGGATACTCCCAACAAGGTATTCTCACGGTGTGTGACGTGTGTGGCTTGTGTGACTTGTGTGGCTTGTGTGACGCGTGTGGCTTGTGTGACGCGTGTGGCTTGTGTGACGTGTGTGGCTTGTTTGGCTCGTGTGACTTGTGTGACACGCGTGGCTTGTTTGGCTTGTGTAACGCGTGTGGCTTGTGTGATGTGTGTTGCTTTTGTGACTTGTTTGGCTTGTGTGATGTGTTTGGCTTGTGTGATGCGTGTGGCTTGTGTGACTTTATGACTTGTGTGTCGTGTGTGACTTGTGTGGTAGGTGACAGTAGTTCTATTTGCTTCTCCCCCCGCCGTGACCAGAGCCTTGGTAACTACAGGGGCATCGCATCGAGTATACTGTCATGTGGGTCAGTGAGAAGTAGGAAAGAGCACGCAGTACTAAAACAGCTTAAAAACATACACACCGAATCTAAGAAACAATTATCGACAAGAATGACTGAAACTAATTTGCTACTACCAATACTGGCCTGCTTAATATTCAAATAACCACATATAGCCGCTATTTTGTGATTCAATGAAACACCTAAAATAAGAAACCCAAAATCTGATAACATGAGATACCCTTGTCAATCAACACCGACCAGAGGATAAGTACACAATTACGGTTACTGAGTTATTGAATCATCATTGTACTCCGAACATGTCCAGAGGTGCTTAGATCTCCTCCTCAGTAAACTCCGCAGTGTCCAGCGACTGACGTCACCAGTTTTTGTGTTGGTTGATAAGTCTTTTTATACGCCCACCAAGTTTCTCGTTTCTGGCTGTGCCCATCTTAACTTCGATCTCTTTCACCCGAAGGAGTGACGTGGACTCATGGTTGTCGAAGTCCTGTGCCCTTCCCACATCTCGGAGGGCATTGATGACGTTCGCCCGATCCATTGGTTGACAGTCTTCAACGACAGCCGAACTAGCCAACCTGTCCGCTCTTTCATTTCCCCGTACTCCCACATGTCCAGGGACGAAGACAACGGTGACCCTACGTATTTTTGACTTCTGCAATGACTCTGCCCATTGCATGCGTACAAAACCCGCCTTCACTTTTCTTATCATGCCCATCGAATAGCTCAGTATGCAGGCGTGGGTGTAGTCTAGTTACTCTTTAAAAAAAAAATGTGTTGTAGTTAAGCTGGTGAGTAGCGAAAGAGGTGAACCCACATTATGGCAGCAGCTTTACATAAGAGATTCTTCTTCTCTATTGCTCTTAATGTACACTGTGTTCAAGATCTACAAAACTTGACCCACTTTGTGAGCCAGGCAGCATATTCTACAACCCAGTACACGGAGGCATTGATTTTTCTATCCTTGCACTGGCACCATCTAAACGATCAGGGATTCCATATCTTCCTACACATCCGGCCATTAACAACACGCTCTACACACCAGTGGAGCAATTTACTAAGGTGTGTACATCTGTGCGAGGAATCATAGGATGTGATGGTCAACCAGGACTTAGAAAAGGGAGATAAATCATATGCTACCAAGGGATATAATTAATCTAAACTATTCTTGACCAAGTAAGACTTATATATCATCCCATTGGAAATGGTACGTAGGATCAATATACTCTTACATATTTTTCAGCTCTCACTTTAAGTTAATTCCTGGTTCGTGAAAGATAAGTTTGATTTTTAATTTTTATTAATTATTTTTTTTAAAAATTTCAAATACATATTTTGTACGTGTGTTGTATGTCTGTTCCTGTTGAAGGCTTTTGCGCCAAAACGTCGTTCTGATTTGTGGTGTTCACTTGTTACGTGAAGCTTTAATCATACCTTTATATATATATCTTTTCATTTCTCCTTCGTGAAAGACCGCGCGCAACCGACTCAAAGAGAAAGAAGTACACTCGTGAAAATGACGCGACCAGCGTGACGAGCCCAATATGGAACCTGTCATGGCAGTTATTAATTGAAATATTATTTTAGTGGTTTAATGCATGGGCGAAATCACTGAACCTTATAACTGGTTTACTACTACATGATTTTAATTTTCATTTGATAAATATAATAATATAACGTAATTTGATAAATATAATAATATAATGTAATTTGATAAATATAATAATATAATGGACATTATACAGGGTGTTTATAAAGTCTCACTACACTTGGTATCTAGGTCAATTTGAAAAAAAAATGTTTATGACGTCATCACAATATGTGCTCCCACTGTCAATGAAATTTGTTGAATAAGTTTATTGCTACTGGAAATGTGGAAGATGCTCCACGATCTGGTAGGCCTGCTGTGAATGATGAAATATGTTTAGATATCCAAGACAGAATCCTTAAAAGTCCAGACAAGTCATTAAGAAAACTGTCGCAACAAGTGAACTTACCATTGAGCACATATTGTGATGACGTCATAAACATTTTTTTCAAATTGACCTAGATACCAAGTGTAGTGAGACTTTATAAACACCCTATACTAGGCCGCATGCCCCAAGCAAAACAACTGGAACGACTCAACGATCCTAAGCATAGCGAATGACTGGGAGACGGCTGTTGACCTCCCAGGGAGAGGGAGGTACCCAGAGTGCACCAGGAGATCTAAAATGCGTCAGGATATTGCACTTTACACATCAGTTGTGACCCACGCCCTCTTAATAGAGATCACAGTGCCATTTGAATCCAGGATAGAGGAATATCTTACATTTAAACTACCCAAGTATAAGGATCTCGCCACCGACCTGAGACAGTAGGGGTTCTAGGTTCGAGTGTTCGCTGTTGAAATTAGTGTCAAAGGACTCACGACCTCATTCGTCTACGACCAATTAATGGAGTATGGTACTGACTATCTTATTTTTTTTATTAAATGACTTTAACTAAGTTATTTTATATGATATAGTAGTATAATATATTGTAAATAAAATAAAAATACTATTTATTACTACTAACATGATATCGTTGCTATAGAAACCAGAATAAACAGCCGCCATATTGGAATATTTAGATTTAAGCTTTCTGTCTTAATATGCACAACAGCAACACAATTTTTACACACGAGGCTAGGAATTAAGGGGGAATGCGGACCAGAACAATGAATGCTATTGCTGAGTCAGCCGAAAGAGCGTCAAGCTGGCTCTGGCAAAACTGAGACATATCAACAATCTCAAAGTCATCTGATGTTCAGACGATAAGGCGTCAAATTTACAAATCGACCACTCCTGACTCCCACGTAAGTCAACAGCATAGCGATAGTTTAATCCTGGAATATCCGAAGCACGAACTTTAAGTGATAAGAAATTACTTCATCGACCGTAGGTGAGCTAACCGGACTTTTGCAATTCCGACACTTCAAAGGAATGAAGTTCCCACCCCGAACAACAGAAAAAAAAACAAACAAAGAACAATAGATGGTCTGGAGCAGGATCGAACCCGTACTCCTCGGCACAGCGCCTTGCCACGAGAACCGAACGGTAGAGCACACGCCCAAATCTGCCTTAAAAAAAAAATTAGCTATAATTAATGATGTTTTTCACAAATATGTACTCATGATTATAGCATAGGATTACCAACACAACTCGGGAATACATTGTATATCATCTGTATTTTCCTAGACAGGTTATTGGTTATGGAAGGCCTCGGTATCACTGCAAACGAATTAAAATCCATAATTGCTCAACCGCCCGTGCCAGTGGAATCATCCGAATTACTAACTCATCTCCCAAACAAAGAAACGTAACTGTAGTCCCCATCGTAGCAGTCTCAGCACACGCCAAAAGACAAGGCGAAACCGCGCAGAAAGTGACAGGTAACTCCCGTAGGGATAAATACTTGCGTTGCAGACAAACAGTTATAGGACGAAGCTGCACGAATAGTAGTTTCTTGTGGTTTGGACTGGAGACAAATAATAAATATACGAAGTTTGCCTCCGTAATAAAATGTCATTTATTACTATTTGTCTCCATGGCAAGAAAAAAAAGGACAATATTTACAGAGACGAAAAAAGAAGTATCTCACAAGACAGTAGCTGCAAATATCAGTTTGTTTACCATTCATCAGGGAACCGCGATAGCTCAGTGGTTAGTGAACTGGATTACAAAGGACAAGAGGTAGGGTTCGATCCCAACCGACGGCTGCCGGGTTCACCCAGCCTTAAATGGGTACCGGATTTTTTTCTCTGGGAAAGTAAAGCGGCACGGGCGTAATACCGAACACATTACACTAAAAATCATGTGCTGAAGGTCTGTAAAATGTATGGTCACTAACGCTTAATTCCTTATACGCCACTTGGCGTGACGGGGGCTCTTTACTTTTTTTTTTTTTTTTTTAACCATTCATCACCTGCTGAAGAGGACCGAACACTTTCCGCGCGGGCCTTGAACCCAATAAGTTCCGTTCAGGTAAGCTATATACAATGTTTACACCCTCTACTTTACCTTTCAAATCCCTATTAAACAAAACTAACGTTCCACTTTTCATACTTCGAGAACTGAACACAAATATTGGAAGGGAAAATACAAGGTTAATGAGGCAGAGGCAGACCAAGACTAACATGGACGAGTAACATCAAAAGATGGACAAGTCAACGCATGACAACCTCTGCACCATCAAAGCAAGAGACAAGAGTGGAATGGCGTTCCATGGTAGCCAACCTTCGAAGTGGGGACGGCACTCAATGATGATAAACACAAATAAAAGTTCTGAGTCTCACACGCCGCGGCGACTGCTTTGACCAAGCGGCCTTTATTCCTTCGGTCCTGTTGTTAGCTCCCCGGCCATGGTAATATGTGTCGGCAAGATAGAAGATAGAGAACCTAACACTATATTGTAATCTTATCGCCCATTGTGGGAATCGTTGTTCTAGGTGAAAAAGGAACTCTGGAGGAAATTTCTCGTATCAACAGTACATAAAGGGCATGTCAAAGAAGAAGGTGTGTATGTCTCATCACTCGTAAACTAACAACCTCTGGCGCGTCTCAAGTAGGATGTATGCTAACATGAGACGTTTCCGCTGATAATATGATTGGCAACGCAAAGGCGTCTATACCTGTACTGTCTACGAAAGTTTACTGTCTGCACAAGTTTACTGCCTGCGAAAGTTTACTGCCTGCAAAAGTTTACTGCCTGCGAAAGTTTCCTGTCTGCACAAGTTTACTGCCTGCAAAAGTTTACTGCCTGCAAAAGTTTACTGCCTGCGAAAGTTTTATGTCTGTGAAAGTTTACAGCCTGCGAAAGTTTTCAGCCTGCGAAAGTTTTCAGCCTGCAAAAGTTTTCAGCTTGCACAAATTTACTGCCTGCGAAAGTTTACTGCCTGCGAAAGTTTACTGCCTGCAAAAGTTTACTGCCTGCAAAAGTTTACTGCCTGCGAAAGTTTACTGCCTGCGAAAGTTTACTGCCTGCGAAAGTTTACTGCCTGCACTAGTTTACTGTCTTTGAAAGTTTACTGCCTGCACTAGTTTACTGTCTGTGAAAGTTTACTGCCTGCAATAGTTTACCGTCTGTGAAAGTTTACTGCCTGCAAAAGTTTACTGCCTTCAAAAGTTTACTGTCTGTGAAAGTTTACTGCCTGCACTAGTTTACTGTCTGTGAAAGTTTACTGCCTGCACTAGTTTACTGTCTGTGAAAGTTTACTGCCTGCAAAAGTTTACTGCCTGCAATAGTTTACTGTCTGTGAAAGTTTACTGCCTGCACTAGTTTACTGTATGTGAAAGTTTACTGCCTGCACTAGTTTACTGTATGTGAAAGTTTACTGCCTGCACTAGTTTACTGTCTGTGAAAGTTTACTGTCTGTGAAAGTTTCCTGTCTGTGAAAGTTTACTGCCTGCATTAGTTTACTGTCTGTGAAATGTCGACTGACGGCAACAGTTTTCTGTGTGCAAAAGTTTTCTGTATGCGAAAGGTTTCTGTGTGCAAAAGTTTACTGTCTGTGAAAGTTTTCTATTTGTGAAAGTTTACTGCCTGCGAAAGTTTACTGCCTGCAAAAAGTTTACTGCCTGCAAAAAGTTTTCTGCCCGCAAAAAGTTTTCTGCCTGCCAAGTTTTCATTAAAATGTCACCACTGAAACTTATAAGAATATATTGCTCCTGCTCTTGATTATTCTTGTTTTTTTTTTTCTGTCAAACGTTCACTCGACGACTATTAAAGGAATGAGTATCCTTTTTGGTCATCCGTCCTTGAAATGCTGTTTTGTGGACGTAGATTTACTGCCTTGTGGTCTGCAGCAATGCTGTGATAATTGCTCCTTTCGGCACAATCTTCCAACTTTATTATGATGGTTTTGAGATCTGGGTGTCTTTCTTCACGCTTAAACACGGACCTATGTTTAACTGTTCGACTCCGATAGAACTAGGCACTTGATCTAAAGTATCCTAAATATTAGGATTTACTATTTTTTTAAAATGTATATGTTCCTCTTTAAACATCGTCTCTCCAGCCTTTTTAAACCAATACTTTTCTCCCTTCTTCTTTTATGTCTTCCTTTCTTCTGTACACAATATAATCAAAACCGGTGTCCCCTGAAGTAATCTACATAATCGCACACACACCCACTTCACCCAAACCCCATCACTCACATTTCACTGTTTCTGTTTTAAATGTAATGAGAAGGGAACAGCTATAATATATTGTGACAACTGGGTAAATAGAGGGACGAAGAGATAGAGGGAAGCAAAGAGAAAAGATTCCAGACAGCTTAAGAGAATGGCTTGGCCAGAAGGTCAACAACATAAATGATAAATAACTCGAGATTGAAGGTTGTGGAGAAACATGATCACCTACGCCAGCAGGCATGGTACAAGATGATGATGTTTTAAACTGTGTCAAGTGACATATCTTAATATCATAGATGTAAGTAAAAAGTAAAGTTCCTCGTCACGCCATTGGCGTTTAGGGAATATGGTGTTAGTGACTATAAATATTACAGACCTTCGGCACATGATGTTTGGGGTAATGTGGTCGGTATTACGCCTGTACCGCTTTACTTTCCCAGAAAAAAATCTGGTACACATTAATGGCTTGGTGAACCTGGAAGCCGTCAGTTGGGATCGAACCCTACCTCTTGTCCTTTAATATCATAGATGTGTGACGTACTAATCTTTAGCTCATTAAGCCTGAGTATTTAGAGATGAAGAGAAGTGAAGCGAGAGAAAACGCAGTGGCCTAGGGAGCTGTCATTAACTTTCACCATCTCATCCCGTCAGGTGCTCGTGATGATGTGCTCATTTTTCATCAGGGGAGTATTCAGCTTCATTTTATTGCCAAGCCAACGCTACTGAGGCTCTCAGTGATGTTTATGTAAACCAGAGGTTCCCAGAGTGTACGCCGTGGCTCCGAGGAGCGCTGTCAAATTTATGACAAGGGCACTGCAACGAGGATATTATCGTTTGGTTAATCAGTTGTCAGAAATCATCAAATGACAACATCCGCATAGTCTCGATATTTTTTAGTACATGGACGAGTTTCATTAACATTGCGTTAATTATGTCGTCATTAATTATCTTATAAATCTTATCATAATCCTATCATTGGGATCATAGTTTACCAAACTTATACGATTAGTACTGTCAGGAAGACGCCACCGGATATATGATCAGCAGGCAACGGGTGTTGGGAATCACTGATGTTATCTGTGAACATTTATCTGAGCTAATTTGCCTCATTAATGATCTATAAACCTGCTCTAACAGATAACGATGAGATCCTAGCAGTCACTGCCACTGGTGGGCAAACGAAAACATAAAAAACGTGAACGTAAAGCGTGAAAATCTGACTTTAACAACTACAATATTCAAAACATTCTCGCCTTCATTAAATTTGTAGTCACCGATATAATTTCAACTTAAACTTAAAAAAGACCCAGTCACGCCGTTTGACATATACGGAATATGGTGTTAGTGGCCACATATATCTGTGTATATGCAGCACATGGAAAACAAAAATGGCACATCAAGTTTCGAAACAGCGATGATATCAAATTCAGAAGACAAAACGCGCAGGAGAAAGGAGACAAGACCAGGCACCACAAACACATCTTGCTCGTTCTGTGGCAGGATCTGTCTATCCAATATTGTCAGATTCAGCCACGAGAGAAGCTGTTCAGCAAAGAAGCATCGATGCATACATAAGACACTAACATTATTACCAAAGTACTGACTTATGATTGCTTGCTACCAACAGTCTGTCAAAACGCCAAAGGTCACACACACACACCCCCACACCCCCCCCCCCCCCCACACGCACGCACGCACTATATATATCGCCCTTTGCGTCTTGTCAGACGGTCTAGTGGAAGCTTTAGTGTATTTTTATTTTTGAGGTTTTGTTTTTGTCGAGCAGCTTCTCTCTTGGCTAATTCTACCAATGTTTGACAAACACCACACGGCCCCAGAATGAACAAGTCAGGCCCTCTGGTCCATGGATTTTCCCATCCTTTTTCATGAGTCTTTTCTCTTTTAAGTTTTGCCTTAGCACAGTCTCAATTGATGTTATATCATTTTTTATACAAGCTCTCCATGATGAGCGATCACTTGCCATATGTTCCCAGTCATTTTCACAGATGGACAATTCATTCAGAGATGATTTACAGATATCTCTATATCGTTATATATATATATATATATATATATATATATATATATATATATAAGTAAAGTGTCCCCGTCACGCCAAATGGCGTATAGGGAATATGGTGTTAGTGACCATAAATTTTACAGACCTTCGGCACATGATTTTTGGGGTAATGTGGTTCGTATTACGCCCGTGCCGCTTTACTTTCCCAGAAAAAAAATCCGGTACCAATTAAAGGCTGGGTGAACCGGAGCCGTCGGTTGGGATCGAGCCCTACCTCTCGCACACACGACACACGCGCGCAGACACGCACACGCACGCGCGCACGCACGCACACACACGCACATATAATATTGTTACATACACATATATATATATATATTTATTATAATAGATAAAAATAATATATATATATAATATCGCATTATTTTTGCGATAATGTGGTCAGTATTACTCCAGTGCCGCTTTTCTTTCCAAAAAAAAAAATCCTGTACTCATTTAATGCTACGTCAACCTGGTGGAAGCCGTAGATCAGGATCGAACCCGGCCTCTTGTCCTCCGTAAGCCAGTCAACTAACCACAGTCAGGAAACTTTGTCACTTTCACAGGATCAACAACATAAAACAACAAACACTTTATGTTTGCTTCACGCGCAATTTGTATCTGGTACTGGTAGCTTGGCATACCTCACGCACAAATTGCTGCACGTACGAATGTAGCCAGGACATGGCAACGGAAATGCTACGAGCAACGGAATTCGTGGGGGACTAAAAACATCTGGGCCCGAAAAAACTGTTGTTTGTAACATTTCCGTAGATTCGTTGATCTGTGCTAGAGGTGGCATTAAAGAGAAGGCAATTCTTTGCTCTTGTGCCACTAAATATTTGTATAGAAAATATACACATTTGCCGAGTCTTTTTCAGCGTTATTTCATACCACCACACACGTTTTTATTATTTTACCAATGGTGATTACTCTGGTCTCTCCATACCACCACACAAGATTTTATAAGTTTACCAATGGTGATAATTCTGGTTTATCCATACTACAACTTCTATTTTTGTACTAGTTATTTTGCTGAGGGTGTAGTTCTGTGTTCTTCCACATAATGACCGCCTAGATTCACAATTAACATTCAGCTTTGAAATACAACTCTGGTCCAAACAAAGGGAAGTTACCTTTGATCATGACTGCAGAACGAAAATAGACTGAAAAAAATCAAGCAATAATTTGGAGATCATGAAATAAAAAAATATTTTCTTTAAAATGTAAGGAATGTTAAGGGAATCATTACATAATTCATGGGGGCTCAAGAACTATAGGACAGCTACAAGAAAGATAAATAGTCACAATCTATCTATCTTTCGTTCGCCTTAAGTATTGTCATGAAATTCTCAAAGAGGCCAACACAAAAAGGGAGCTCCCAAAAAACATCAGAAAGTAACAATCAACATTTTTCGGGCACCTAATGAGAAGGGAAAAGTTGGAATACTTGGTTACAACTGGCAAAATACAAGGAAAGTGAGATCGTGGACGACAAAGACAGAAAATAGCTTGGCGTTATGGCATGACAAACAGCCAATAACAGAACCGATACGATGCACTGTAGATAGAAGATTGTGGAAGAACATGATCGCTTACGCCAACCGGTATGGCACATGATGATGATGAAGTATTGTCTATATCTGCAATGTCGTTTCCTGTATAAATTGTACTGTCTTTTGTAATTCTCCAGCTCCTTGATCTTTAGCTTAAATGCCAGCTCCTTGTCGTGGGGATGGGGGCTTAACATTCACCAGGGACTGAAAACCAAGACTGGCCAGGCCTTCCTACACCAGAGCAAGACCACAGTCTGCTCTAGCAAGTCAAGACTGGCCAGACCTTCCTACACCAGAGCAAGACCACAGTCTGCTCTAGCATGTCAAGACTGGCCTGTCCTTCCTACACCAGAGCAAGACCACAGTCTGCTCTAGCAAGTCAAGACTGGCCATGCCTTCCTACACCAGAGCAAGACCACAGTCTGCTCTAGCAAGTCAAGACTGGCCAGACCTTCCTACACCCGAACAAAACCACAGTCTGCTCTAGCAAGTCAAGACTGGCTAAGCTTTTCTACACCCGAGCAAGACCACAGTCTGCTCTAGCAAGTCAAGACTGCCCAAGCTTTTCTACACCCGAGCAAGACCACAGTCTGCTCTAGCATGTCAAGACTGGCCAGACCTTCCTACAACCGAGCAAGACCACAGTCTGCTCTAGCATGTCAAGACTGGCCAGACCTTCCTACAACCGAGCAAGACCACAGTCTGCTCTAGCATGTCAAGACTGGCCAGACCTTCCTACAACCGAGCAAGACCACAGTCTGCTCTAGCATGTCAAGACTGGCCAAGCTTTCCTACAACCGAGCAAGACCACAGTCTGCTCTAGCAAGTCAAGACTGCCCAAGCTTTCCTACAACCGAGCAAGACCACAGTCTGCTCTAGCAAGTCAAGACTGCCCAAGATTTTCTACACCCGAGCAAGACCACAGTCTGCTCTAGCATGTCAAGACTGGCCAGACCTTCCTACAACCGAGCAAGACCACAGTCTGCTCTAGCAAGTCAAGACTGGCCAAGCTTTCCTACAACCGAGCAAGACCACAGTCTGCTCTAGCAAGTCAAGACTGCCCAAGCTTTCCTACAACCGAGCAAGACCACAGTCTGCTCTAGCAAGTCAAGACTGGCCAAGCTTTCCTACAACCGAGCAAGACCACAGTCTGCTCTAGCAAGTCAAGACTGGCCAAGCTTTCCTACAACCGAGCAAGACCACAGTCTGCTCTAGCAAGTCAAGACTGCCCAAGCTTTCCTACAACCGAGCAAGACCACAGTCTGCTCTAGCAAGTCAAGACTGCCCAAGCTTTCCTACAACCGAGCAAGACCACAGTCTGCTCTAGCAAGTCAAGACTGCCCAAGCTTTCCTACAACCGAGCAAGACCACAGTCTGCTCTAGCAAGTCAAGACTGGCCAAGCTTTTCTACACCCGAGCAAGACCACAGTCTGCTCTAGCATGTCAAGACTGGCCAGACCTTCCTACAACCGAGCAAGACCACAGTCTGCTCTAGCATGTCAAGACTGGCCAGACCTTCCTACAACCGAGCAAGACCACAGTCTGCTCTAGCATGTCAAGACTGGCCAGACCTTCCTACAACCGAGCAAGACCACAGTCTGCTCTAGCATGTCAAGACTGGCCAGACCTTCCTACAACCGAGCAAGACCACAGTCTGCTCTAGCAAGTCAAGACTGGCCAAGCTTTTCTACACCCGAGCAAGACCACAGTCTGCTCTAGCATGTCAAGACTGGCCAGACCTTCCTACAACCGAGCAAGACCACAGTCTGCTCTAGCATGTCAAGACTGGCCAGACCTTCCTACAACCGAGCAAGACCACAGTCTGCTCTAGCATGTCAAGACTGGCCAGACCTTCCTACAACCGAGCAAGACCACAGTCTGCTCTAGCAAGTTGAAATGCTGAAGACGAAGGCAACCAACCACAAGGCGCACTACAACAATCAGGATGTTAGTGACCATAAATTTTAAAGACCTTTGGCACATGATTTTTGGGGTAATGTGATCAGTATTACGCCCGTGCCGCTTTACTTTCCCAGAAAAAAAATCCGGTACCAATTAAAGGCTGGGTGAACCGGAGCCGTCGGTTGGGATCGAACGCTAACTCTTGTCCTTTGTAGTCCAGTTCACTAACCACTGACCTATCGCGGCTCCCAATTATATATATATATATATATATAATATCGCATTATTTTTGCGATAATATGGCCAATATTACTCCAGTGCCGCTTTTCTTTCCAAGAAAAAATTCTGTACTCATTTAATGCTACGTCAACCTGGTGGAAGCCGTAGATCATGATGTCACGTACTCACGCCAATGGGAAGTCAAAATAAATTTGATGTTCTTGGTAAACCTCTATCTGAAGACACACACGAGAAATAACGAGTTATGTCGTTGTTCTTATCGTATAAGTTTTCACCATTTTCGGTGAAACGACATAATTCAATTTTCAACATGATGATAACGTTAAATAAAAACTATCTTTACGTCACATAGTGCCATTGCTGGTGTATGACGGGGGGGGGGGGGGGGGGGCAACGATAGAACCAGAGGGATAAAGGCCGCTTGGTCAAGCAGTCGCCACGACGCGTGAGACTCAGGATTTTTATTTCACCCCCGATAGAAAAAATCCTTTCTGTCTACCGCGGGCTTCGAACACCGAACGTCGGCTTTTCAGCCAGCTGAACAGTGGTTTTAGCCGCACGGCCACGCGCCCTCTGGTGATAACGTTGACATCGGCTTTTACCCAGCAGAAATTGTATGTTGTTACATACCTCTCCCATAATTGTAGAATTGATAACTTGACTTCAGCATCTCAGCAGACATGCTTGGGGTAACAAAGGGGGATTATTAGATAATAAACCCTTTAAATGTTCAAGAAATAATACATCTCTTAAATGTCAGTCAAACGATACATCTCTTAAATGTCAGTCAAACGATACATCTCTTAAATGTCAGTCAAACGATACATCTCTTAAATGTCAGTCAAACGATACATCTCTTAAATGTCAGTCAAATGATATATTCTTAAATGTCAGTCGAATACTACATCTATTAAATGTCAGTCGAATGACACGTCTCTTAAATGTCAGTCAAATACTACATCTATCAAATGTCAATCCGATGATACGTATATTAATGTCAGTTAAACAATAGATTTCATGATTTCTTAAATCTCAGTCAAATTATATAGTCTTAAATGTCAGAGTCAGGTCAAATAATATAGTCTTAAATTATAGTCAAGTCAAATAATATACTCTTAAATCTCAGTCAAATAATATAGTCTTAAATGTCAGTCAAGTCAAATAATATAGTCTTAAATGTCAGTCAAGTCAAATAATATAGTCTTAAATGTCAGTCAAGTCAAATAATATACTCTTAAATGTCAGTCAAGTCAAATAATATAGTCTTAAATGTCAGTCAAGTCAAATAATATAGTCTTAAATGTCAGTCAAGTCAAATAATATAGTCTTAAATGTCAGTCAAGTCAAATAATATAGTCTTAAATTATAGTCAAGTCAAATAATATACTTTCAAATGTCAGTCGAAGTCAAATAATATACTTTCAAACGTCAGTCGAAGTCAAATAATATAGCCTTAAATGTCAGTCAAGTCAAATAATATACTTTCAAATGTCAGTCAAGTCAAATAATATACTTTCAAATGTCAGTCAAAGTCAAATAATATAGCCTTAAATGTCAGTCAAGTCAAATAATATACTCTTAAATGTCAGCCAAGTCAAATAATATACTCTTAAATGTCAGCCAAGTCAAATAATATACTCTTAAATGTCAGCCAAGTCAAATAATATTCTCCTAAATGTCCATAAAATACTACATCTGGTTAGTGTCCGCAAAAAACCGAAGAAAAAGAAGACTGAGGGGCAAAAATTAGGCATCTGATTGGGGCAATTTTCTTCAACAAGTCTGTCATGATTTGCTAAAAGTATTTGCTGCCTCTGTAGACAACCTTCCGCTAAATGCATTAGTGTCGCCTTATATATTTAACCGCTGTTTACAAAAACAGTTACACAAAAGATAGTGCCGGTGCAACATAAAATGTGGCATCACGGAAGAATTTTCCGAATCGGGAAATCTTCATTTTTTTTTAGTTAATAAAGCAAATAAAGTAAAATAACAGCAACCCATATATGTGAAATTTGATGTGAATGTGCCCAAATAACAAATGCTTTGTCCGCTATATAGAACACTGTGGCGATAAAGCATAGCTGTATGAATAAGATAAACATAACGACTATAATTAGAAGTGTTATCTTACAAAGAACAAACGCTAGTATCAAACAGCACCGCTGCTTTATCTTCATATCAATCTTTCTTGTGATATGCCGGGCAGAATAACGGGACGCATAGACAGAGGAGTTAACTTATTAGTAAACAACACAGAGCATACAAGTCATGTATAAGAAATGTCTAAAATATTTGGAACAAAACTATGTTCCTAACGTTTATAAACATTCAATTTTTCAACTGGTTTCAACATAGATGTTTAAGTAGCACACAATACAGAGTTTATAAACAGTGCATTGTAACTTTAAAACATTTCAAAAGAAAATTAATTTTGGAAAAAAAATAGTTGTAAAAATAAAATATTTCATCTGGTCTCAGCTTCGAAACTAGCAATCTAAAATTGTTCTTAAAATTATAAACCTGATGCGAGCTTGCAAATCTAACTATGGGACCAGATAATATACTGAAGCACATTAATAACGCACCACTTTACGGATCGAGGAACAACGTCAAATATAAATATAAGTGTTTACAAACTTACATATTTTGAATCTTTATTCATTTTTCTATTAATTCATGCTGGTCATTATATGGTAGATTTGATTTTTATTAAATGTATTGCATTCTGTGTCTGTGCAGGCAAGGGAGAGAACCAAAAATTCAGCCAATAAAAAATGAATATAACATTTTCCTCAGTATATGGTATGTCCACCGCATGCTTGCAAACAAGTGTTTGCTGTTTGAATTGTCCACGTCTACCCACTATATTTCTTGCTGTTTGACTTGCCGGGAGAGAACGATTCCTAAGGTGACTCAGCACAATATGAGGGTCTTGCTCAGGGGTAGTAACTCGTGGTTACTCTGAAGTCTATCACGTTTGCTGACAGTTGTTTGGTCGTAACGTTCATTCAGACGTACAACAGCGCTGTGCTTGCGATTCATCCTCCTGACTACGAACCGCGGCTCATTCCGGTCTCCAACATACCAATGGCTCGGCAGCGGTCGTTTTCAGATTGTCGTGGCATTTCAACCACATGACTGGGTGTTTTGTCTCAACGGCCTTTTCATACCGAGTTTACAGCCACAACGTGTATACACGTTTAGGATCATAGCTATTGGGAATCGAGTTGCACGTGTGACTTTCTTTGTTGTCATGCAGTCCGTACAACAATCCCTGGGCTGAATCGTGTACTTTCCATTCCAGCAGCCAATAGATCCCGTACCTCATGACAAACACGAGGAAAATCTGTTCCCACACGTAAATTTACATTTGACACTCTGTTCCTGAATCTGTAAAGTGGTGCGTCATTAATGTACTTCAGTATATAAATCTATGTCAATAGAAATGAGAAAGAGAGTTCATCGATGATATATAGAACCAATTCTGACCTATGGAAGCGAATCATGGACAATAGACTAACAAATGAAAAGACGATTAGAGGCCACAGAGATAGGATTTCTCAGAAGAATATTGAAAGTTCCCTGGACAGCTAAAAAGACCAATGAGAAAGTTCTCAAAGAGGCCAACACAAAAAGGGAGCTCTTAAAACACATCAGAAAGAAGCAATCAACATTTTTTGGGCACATCATGAGAAGAGGAAAGTTGGAATACTTGGTTACAACTGGCAAAATATAAGGAAAGAGAGATCGCGGACGACAAAGAGAGAAATTACTGGATAGCTTGGTGTCATGGCATGGAAAACAGTCAACAACAGAATTGATAGATACACTGTAGATAGAAGATTGTGGAGGGACATGATCGCCAACGCCAACCGGTACGGCACTTGACGATGATGTGAGTATATAAATATGCTCACATGTTTAGTTAATTCTTCATATTAAAGTGGACTTCAAACTGTTACTACTAATACTACCACCACCACCACTATAATCACCATCTGAACAACAACTGTTGCTGTTAATAAAATTGGTGCTATTATTACTACTTATAACGTTAACTTATAGACTGCTTAAAAGATATACATCTAAATGACAACGATATACGACTAATATATAATTTATACTGCGAGTGAACAGCAGTAATAAGATATAATAAAGAGAGCTCAACACCCATTGATATAAAAAGAGGAGTAAGACAGGGAGGGATCCAATCTATCCCCAAGCTTGTTTAATCTATACACTGAGCAAATCTTTTTGTAAAAAAATCACAAGAGATGCCAGGCCTAAATAAGTGAAAGATAAACAGTAATCTAAGATATGCTGGTGATGCTGTATTACTAGCAGAAAATCATAAAGATCTACAACAATTATTTAATGAAATAAACATGACAAGTAAAATATATGGATTAGATATCAATATCAAAAAGACAAACTATGATCATAAAAAAAATAATACTAAAAAGCTACAAGTGGATATCGGGAGCCGCGACAGCTCAGTGGTTAGTGAACTGGACTACAAAGGGCAAGAGGTAGGGTTCGATCCCAACCGACGGCTTCCGGGTTCACCCAGCCTTTAATTGGTACGGATTTTTTTCTGGGAAAGTAAAGCGGCACGGGCGTAATACCGACCACATTACCCCAAAAATCATGTGCCGATGGTCTGTAAAATTTATGGTCACTAACACCATATACGTCACTTGGCGTGACAGAGGCTCTGTACTGTACTGTACAAGTGGATATCAAAGTTGAACGAATAGACATGGAGACAGTTCAGAGCTACAACTACCTTGGGCATACTATAAACAGTGATGGAAAATGTAAAACCGAAATAAACAAAAGAATAGGAATGACAAAAAAGTAATTTTAATGCCATGGAAAATATACTTACATCGATAATAAAATGCTAATTGCTAAAATGTTATATCTTCTCAACATTCCTGAATGGTGCAGAAAAGTTAATATTAGACAAGTAAATAAAACAAAAAATTGAAGTCTTTGAGATGTGGATTTATATAAGACTAGGAAGAATTGGATTGAAAGAAAAGAAAACAAACGATGAAGTTTTAAAACAACTAAAAATGAAACGAGAACTGCTCAACACAATTCAAACAAAACAAATGAGATTTTTGGGCCATGTTAAAAGACACAGAAAACTACTAACAGTAATCTTGGAAGGGAAAATACAAGGTAAAAGCGGCAGAGGCAGACTAACTTCGACCAGTAACATCAAAAGATGGACAAGTCAGCCTAATACAACCTGTACCATCAGAGTACGATATGGCGCTCCATGGTAACTAACCTTCAATGCGTAGATGGCACTCAATGATGATGCAGGATGATAATGCTTCTACTGCTGCTACTACTACTACTGAAGATGCTGCAACTCCTACTGCTACTACTACTTCTATCTTCTTCTTCTACTTTTCTCTTTTCACTGATACCTAAAAGGTGTCGTGGTTTACATCATTTGTCGTTCTTGTGCTGCTCGAATTGTCTGAATTAGTGATTTTCCTTTGTTGTTACATGTCTCTGCCACTGCATCTATCCATCTTCTTCTGGGTCTTCCTCTTGGTCTTTTTCCATGCATTCTCGAGAAGAACGCCCTTGATGGTGAATGGTGAGGATTCATTCTGACCAGGTGGCCGAACCATTTAAGTTGTTGTTGTTCTATATATTCTTGGCAGGGTTTTGTTCCTACCATTTTTCTTATGGTTCCATTTGGTATTCTATCTCTTCTTGTGTTGTTTGTTACTTTTCTCAAACAACGCATCTCACATGTATTGATCTTTCTTAAATGTGATTTAGAAAGGGTCCATGTTTGACAACTACTTCTATTAATACTGCATATTCCGTCACTTTTTCCTACTACTGCTAATGAAGATGCTACCACTCCTACTGATACTACTACTTCTATTAACACTGCATATTCCGTCACTTTTTCCTACTACTACTAATGAAGATGCTACCACTCCTACTACTACTAATGAAGATGCTACCACTACTACTACTACTACTACTACTACTATTACTACTTCTATTCATCATCATCGAGTGCCGTCTCCGTAACGAAGGTTGGCTACCATGGAGCGCCATTCTGCTCTGCCTCTTACTTTGATGGTGCAGGTTGTCATAGGCTGATTTGTCGATCTTTTGATGTTACTCGTCCATGTTAGTCTTGGTCTGCCTCTGCCTCTATTACCTTGTATTTTCCCCTCCAAGATTACTTTTAGTAGGCTGTTGTGTCTTTTAACATGGCCCAAAAATCGCATTTGTCTTGTTTGAATTGTGTTTAGTAGTTCTCTTTTCATTTTTAGTTGTTTTAAGACTTAGTCGTTTGTTTTCTTTTCCTTCCATCCAATTCTACCTATTCTTCTATATATCCACATTTCAAAGGCAAAAAAAAGTTTATATATCGCTGTGTTGCTGTAATCTGCTATATAACTCAACAAACCAAACAAAAAAATAAGAACTAAAAATAAGTTTAAAAAAAAAACACACACACATGATATGAACTAAGGCGATTAATCAAATCGGGCGACGCCTAAAGATGGCTGCTTTCAAAAGACATGACAAGATAAGTCATCGCTGATATCAAACGCCACAGAGAAAAATAACAAGAACGTATTAATACGCCCACAAGAGTACTAAAATGTAGTACCCGTCAAATTCAATGACGTGTTGCTAGAACGGCGTTAGCGTCAAAATTTCTTTCACGACATTTAGCCCGTTCATAGGTGGAGTGGTTAACACAACGCCAGGCCGCATTTATTTCCCCAGGGACAAATTCAAGTACACATTTCAAAATAAAACTTCGCTAGCGTCAAAGCCATGTTGGTCAGAAGAAGAAAAATCGTTACATTTAGAAATCCCCCCTTCCTCCCCTGTTATTACACCCCCGCCCCCGACTTTTCCCTCTTTATTTCCTGCATATAAAATAATGTGGAGTGACCGTAAATGGATTCCGCCAGGGTTAACAGCATGCTGCTCTTTACACGCAACTTTCGACCCGAGATATCCAACTTCAGAAAAACAGTTTTGAGCAGAGAGTTTTCTTCCTTCTCGATGCCTCCTCGCTTTATCTAGACTAGTTAATTTATCCCAGAACCCGAGAGGGGGTAATATAAGATCTTGATCAGCTCTTGTTCGTTGATCGTGAAGCAAGAAGTCAGCTATATATTATCTTCGCTACCATAGTAAGTAAAGAGCGGAATATGGTGTTCATCATCATGTACCATGCCGGTCGGCGTTGGCGATTATGTCCCTCCACAATCTTCTATCTACAGTGCATCGTATCAGTTCTGTTGTTGACTGTTTTCCATGCCATGACACCAAGCTATCCAGTATTTTCTCTCTTTGTCGTCCGCGATCTCTCTTTCCTTTTATTTTGCCAGTTGTAACCAAGTATTCCAACTTTCCTCTTCTCATGATGTGCCCGAAAAATGTTGATTGCTTCTTTCTGATGTTCTTTAAGAGCTCCCTTTTTGTGTTGGCCTCTCTGAGAACTTCCGCATTAGTCTTTTTATCTGTCCAGGGAACTTTAAACATTCTTCTGAGAAATCCCATCTCTGTGGCCTCTAATCGTCTTTTCATTTGTTAGTCTACTGTCCATGATTCGCTTCCATAGGTCAGAATTGGTTCTATATAGCACCGATGAACTCTCTTTCTCATTTTTATTGACATATATTTGTTGCATAAGATATTTTTCATTTTCTGAAATGCTATTTTGGCCTGAGCTATTCTGCTTTTTATTTCTGTGGTGCATCTCCCATCTGATGTATTTATTGTGCTCAAGTATTTGAAACGTTGTACTTGTTTCAGATTTGTCTCGTTTATTTTTATGCTGCATGCTGGTGATGATTGTTTCTTCGATATAACCATTACTTCTGTTTTCTTACTATCCAGACTGAGACCTTTCTTGTTGCTTTCTTCTACTATTATGTCTAACATTTCTTGTAGTTTGTTCTCTCGAAATATGGTGTTAGTGACCATAAATTCTACAGACAGTTGACATTCTACAGCACATGATTTTTGGGGTAATGTGGTCAGTATTACGCCCGTGCCGCTTTAATTTCCCAGAAAAAATCTGGTACCCACTTAAGGCTGGGTGAACCCGGAAGCCGTCGGTTGGGATCGAATCCTGCCTCTTGTCCTTTGTAGTCCAGTTCACTAACCACTGAGCTATCACGGCTTCTTCGCTGCCATGACAACATTAAGACGATAGTCATCATCATCGAATGCCATCTCCGCATCGAAGGTTGGCTACCATGGAGCGCCATTCTGCTCTGTCTCTTGCTTTGATGGTGCAGGTTGCCATAGGGTGGTTTGTCTATCTTTTGATGTTACTCGTCCATATTAGTCTTGGTCTGCCTCTTTTACCTTGTATTTTCCCCTCCAGGATTACTTTAATAGGTTGTTGTGTCTTTTAACATGTCCCAAAAATCGCATTTGTCTTGTTTGAATTGTGTTTAGTAGTTCTCTTTTTATTTTTAGTTGTTTTAAGACTTCATCGTTTGTTTTCTTTTCCTTCCATCCATTTCTACCTATTTTTCTATATATCAACATTTCAAAGGCTTTAATTCTCTGTTCTGTTTTCTTGTCTAATGTCCATGTTTCTGCACCATATAGGAATGTTGAGAAGACATAACATTTTGCTATTCTTAGTTTTAGTCCTGGTGTTATTTGTTTTGATGTTAGTATGTTCTTCATGGCATTAAAGACGATAGTAAACTTAGGATTATCTTGTCATTTATGACATTTGAATATTCATTGAAATGCGGGGATCCGGTGGAGCTGTCGTTTGATAACTGAGGACATGAGATCAAGTTAGAAATTCAGACCGACCTATCAAGGTTCACTCAATCATAAATGGGTATCAGTGGTGTTTTCCTTTTAAAGACGGCATGACGTATACCCAAAGATAGTGTAGTCATAGAAAATAGAGACTAACACCCTTTTCCCAATACGCCATGATATAGACCTGAAGGTGATCTCTCTTTTATTTCTGCTCTCTCTCTCAATAACTCTGTAATCACGGGTTTTCACAAACAGGATAGTTATTGTCCACAAAACAAAAAACACAAAATGAAAATGTTCTGATATAGTCGGATATGTCGGGTTGAAAGACGCAAATTTCTCACTTTTCCACAAACAAACAATTCAGGACAGATGAAGAGAATGACACGCATAAATTACTTAAGTTCATAAAGGACTAGGTCATAAATTACTCAAGTTCATAAGGGACTGGGTCATAAATTACTCAAGTTCATAAGGGACTGGGTCATAAATTACTCAAGTTCATAAGGGACTGGGTCATCGAAGGTTAGGCGTCGGCCTCTGTATATGAAGATTCGGGTTCGAGCCCCGCTACAGGCGCTGCTTCGAATGTATGGCTTGACCCTCTCCCCTAGTCTCAGGGTAGTGAGACGTCTAGCGCTGTCTAATAACAGCCAGAAACAGGAGGCCCCGTCTGCACTCTGCTCACGTTAAAGAAAAGAACCCTTTGGTAGTTCGAAAACGATAAAGAGTACGCCATTTTCTGGTCGCTCCCCTGACAAAATTGAAAGAGGAAACAATCCAGGGTTTAAAAAAATTCACGTCAAAATTCTGGACGATTAAAAAAATTGAAAGTACCTCTGAAATCTAAGAATATCTGCTTGTATGGCGAGGGACACCTGCTGGTGTGGGTGTGGGATTTGGAAAAGGTGGTATTGAGGCAAAATTCAGTTCCCAGGACTTCGATAGAAATATAAGTCTGGCGTTGTTCGTAAACCGGAACATAACGAGAGAGTAAAGGTCAAGGTAAGGTAACGAGCCTTGAATCGGCGTCTTACCAAGCGAGTTTTCACCCATATGTGCTCGGTCGCCATCCAGAAGTATTCGGAGACTTCTGTATATTGTTGCTTCAATCATCGATACTCACGATACGAGAGATTCCTCACCTTCCCAGAGTACTACCCTGGTACCCATTTCTGCCAGCGGCTGGGTCGATCGCGGGGGGTATTATTATTATTATTTTTTTTTTTTCAAACGCAACTACAATCACATTTATTCCAGCGGGAATCGAACACGTATTGTCCGAACGTCGGTAGCCCAGTCGGGTGGTTTTCCAAATTAGGCTACCGAGGGGTAGCAAAAAAAAAACTATATCTCCCCCCAACGCAGAAAAGCGAGAAAGAAAAGAAGAACAACGGTACACTTTTGGATGATGATGTCCCTATTACGACCTGACTTCGCAGAAAGATCTTTTGTACCCATTGTTGTCTGGAAACAAAAAAATTTCACCGCCGACGAAAATTGAACCAAGGCTACTTTGATCAGTATTATTTGTTGTACTAGGCGACTGTCATGAACTCGTTAGGGGTCAACTACTCCTGTTCGATGTTGATACCTTTCCCAAATCACTGAGTGCTTCTTCTTTCCTTCCTCATCTACCTTTCAGCGTCGAGGGGAGATATAGTTTGGACACAAATAATAATAAATGAATATTATTATAGAGGGAAACTTCCGAGGCGATAATCAGCGAATCAATTCAGAGGAAGAGGTATGTTTACAGCACTCGGAAAAATTGACAAATAATCAACAACAGAAAAAAATATGGACCAAAGCAGAATCGAACCCGTACTCAGTGGCACAGCGCCTTGTTCCCTAGCGTTTGGCTTTTCGTAGCAAGGTGCTGTGCCACTGAGTACGGGTTCGATTCTGCTTTGGTCCATATTTTTTTCTGTTGTTGATTATTTGTAAATTTTGCCGAGTGCTGTAAACATACCTCTTCCTCTGAATTGATTCGGAGATATAGTTTGCGGTCTTCTGCTCTTCTGTTGGCCTACGTATTTATATTTTTTAAAGCTTCTAATATTCCATCACTCCGTCTGTCTCGTTTTCTCGTAATGTTTATGAAAGACTCAAGTTGTGTTCTCGTCTTTCTGTCATATCACATTACCAAACCAGTTTATATATTCTTTTTTTTATATGTATTATATGGTGGTAATTTTTATAATTTTTCCTAGTTTTTTTTCAGTGAGCAGGTACTCATTTTTTTTCAGCTAGGTGTAACAAAGAATATGACCCTAGGGTTGAAATATGAGTAGTATACGAGGGTCCAACTAGGTCGCATTGTGGCGCTAAATTAACAAAGATATATAGTGTGGCGCGCGGCGCGCATAAAGCGTGTGGCGCAGGGGGAGTTAACCGTGACATTTCGTGTCGAGGTATTGACCTCTAGTCCCGGTGACCCGGAAGTGACGTGTTTATGTCTGGTGTGTGCTGACTTTGGAGCGCTTGGTGTACTTGAGCGATAGTGATAGGTTAGTAGATTATACAACATCAATGAAAAACGATCAATATAAGACAGAAGACAAAGATATATTTTATTCTTTTATTATCTCAATAGGTGTATAACATACATTGATATTATATAACATTACAAAAATATTCAGTACATTGAGTCAATATATAGTACATGGATAACATTTATTTATAGATAGGCAGTTGGATGTCGGCTTAGCTATGTGGCGTCGATGAATCATAAGGGGTGAAACTGTTAGAGATTCCTGGTTAGGCTAAGCTGGTAGTGTAAAGAGTTAAATATCTAAAGGCGTAGTCGAGACGTTATCATCAGCTACCTTTCTTTTTATATAGAAATAGGAAAGAGCATTTCTTGTTTGACTGTAGGAAAATATGGAATTATTTAAGACTTTGAAACCTACATTTTTCCCACCCTTAGCCTTTTGCGTAGCGAGAACCTCTAAAAACATATCTTTATCTAATTTGTTGTGTTGCTTGCTTAGCCCTTTACAACTGATTTTATCGTAATCCCCACTACAATGGTACGTCTTACTACATAAGCTAACAAGAGCTGTCCCTTCGTACTCTAGTTTAAAAAGCCCGGGCGTTCGTTTGGTGTATGCTTTAACACCCTTACAGTTTATACAGTCTGTCTTGCTAGTATGTTCATCGCAAAACTCGGCAGGAAACCAGTCTTTATATACACTATTAAACTCATCCCGCAGACCTGACTTAACTATATCCTCTAGCTTAGGTGCACTTAGAGCCAAGTATAAACTATCAGTATCTGTTTCACATAACTGAAAGTTGGACCTATCTACAAACTTATCTAAGAACTCGAAATAAAAATCTAACATACGAAGTTTTGCATATTGATAGACGAAGAAACCAATTTGTAGGGGCAAGTCCCAAACAGTTTTCTTTTTCTCCATCTCAATTTCAAAAAGATCCTCCCCTATTTCAGTCATCTTTTTAAACCGGGAACTATTAATCATTTTCGATATCTCATCCCCCTGAACATACGAGACAGCGCTATGATTGACCTTATTGGTTAGAGTCTTCCCGTAGGCTGAGTTTCCTAAGAGCTTCATCGTATCGCTTACTATAGATTGACTTTCATCTAGATCACCAGCCCGCCTAGCGTCAGAAACCATTTCGCCAAACTTTTTAAAACAACTAGACGGTTGATATTCTATAACTTGATAAATTTTTGTTACCGCCAATCCGTGGTCTAAATACCATTTTAACAGTGGTGTTGCCAACAAAATTTTTTCCCCAACATAACTACCGATTAGGGTGCGACGAGGGGTTGACAACAAGTTATGTTTGAGGGCATATTCACCCATAAACGGTCCAATATCATCACGCGTGACATCAATATTTTTGAAAATTGGAGTCATCTCACTGAAATGTTCCTTCAGACGGTCGGGGACGTGTAGATCACATTCCACTAAACCAAAACATGTCTCATCTGAAACAGAAGCCAGAATCTGTTTATCACTGAGAGGGAGCCCTTCTTTAGAGTAAGAGGGTCTAGCTCTAGGGATGGCTTTAGAAAGGAAAGCCCTAATGGTTGGGTCAGACTTTTTCAGAGCCTGCCACTCACATTCCCACATAACTTCTACTGGGACTTTTACCTCCTCAGTTAGGTAGGTGTGTATCTCACATGTTTTTTCAAACAGCTCGAACAAGGGTTTATTATTAACAGGGTTTCTATCTTTATCTTTGGTGAGGGGACAGTCTTTGTGATCATGGTACAGACAACCATGAAAATTATAGCCTCTTCTATTGGATTTATCCCACCCATCCACAGGGATATTTCTAACACCCAATCGAAACTCCCTCCCATTAAACTGAGTTTTCAACTCCACCCCTTTTTGGTAGGCGACCCACGTTAACCACTCTCGACTTTGTTGGACATAATAGTTATCTTTTTCGACCCTAAACCCGGTCTCCATTCTTCTAATAATTGGGTAATCTGTTGGCATTGGGTTCATCAGAGCCCAAAGATACAACGCGTTGGCATCGTAACCTTGGATGGATTTGACTACCTTTCCGCCCCTAATAAACGTTTTGCCTACCTCGTGATACCTATGGAAAATTATAGAGGGACCCCCGACAATATTATCTCTAATCATTTTGTGTAGACTCGCCTGTTTGCTCGAACATAAACTAAACATTACACCCCTATCAACGGTCTTAAAAAGATACTTTAAACAAACACCCGGAACCGAAATGGCGTCTTTAAAACAGTCTACACCCCGCTCCCCATAAAAGCGAACCTGCTGCTCCAAGGCTTCTAAAAAGGGGACTACATCTTTGTTGTTATACCACACCAAAAAGTCCCTAAGTGTGGTCATGTTATTGTCCTTCCAGACCTTTTGGCACAGGGCGTACTCCTCCTTGGAAATGTTGGCATTTTTTAACGACGAATAAAACGTTTCGTGTGGGGGTAGTTCTGTCTCGTCCAACTTTTGGGGGTCGTCTATATATTCATAACAAAAGTAACCCTTTGTTTCACTAATCTTATAAGCCGCCAGATATTTACTATAGCTAAACCCGGGGGCTAGATAGTTTACTATATCTAAGAATTTTAGATTCGGCGTTGCAATACACATAAAGTTATTGTTTCTTTTAACTATAAACTTGAACGGTTTTGCTACTTTGTAGTCTCCTTCCATTGTATCTTCCTCTTCGTCGTTAACAGCGGCTTCTTCTTCCTCTTCCATACTATCGCCTTCTTCGTCCACTTGGGCAGTGGCATCCATGAAGTGCTTTATTAAATAAGGTTTAATGACGTTGACGTCATATTTCCCTGAGTTAAACCCTATCACGGGAAGCTCTTTTAAATACTCATCAAACCTAACTACTATCTTGTCTTTATTCAGTTCATGGAGTTGAGTAAAAATACTTTCAAACCGAGATCGCAATAACGAGTAGGCCTTATCAGCGACACTAGTGAGATAATCAAGCATCTGACTAACTAAAATTTGTGGGTCACCCTTGGTTATGAAGCATTTTGGGGCCTCCCACCCGGGGACATTTGACGCTATAGAGCAGGAAAGGGGTACGTGTTTAGCTACAAAGGTAGTCGAGTGCGTCTCTTTGGGAACATTCCCATTATCAAAGTAGCATTCATAATCGAATGTCGCCCTGAAGGGGTAAATAAAAGAATCTGGAGTACTGATCCCTTCAGCGCTGATCGCGTCCCATACACTTTCAGGTGAAGAGTAAACGCCACCTTTATATGTCTCTACAGCCATATCCCCATTACACGTTTTTTCGTGCCTATCCATACGCCCAAACTTTTTCCACAGTTTCCCACATTTTCCACAAGAAAAGCTTTTACTGGCCCTGGAAAGATCGTTTATATAAAAGAAGTGATTTTTGTAAAGTAAAAGACGGAGAGTTTCACTATAACTACTACCACTTCTCAGGACAATACGCAAGGCTTGTTGAGAATCAAAGTCAAAAATATCTATGTTTATTGAAAAACAACTTTCTAAGAGAGGCATTTCGGCAAGAGTTACACCGGGAAAGTTACTTAACATTAGAGACGGGTTAAACTGTTTGAAAAGTAGTCTTGAAGCCTTTCTAACATCTTTAACAGAGGTCCCTCTATGGATAGCTAGACACCGGAAGAAACAGAGATTATCATTGTAAACTTTAGAATGGGAATCGGTTTGAATTATATTAATGCCGTAGTTGGATCCAATGTAGGGTGGGATATCTATCAGACACCCTATAGGATAATCTTGGAGTTTATAAATATAAACACTCGTACTGACTAATGCTTCTAATGTATATTTGGTTGTCTCCCTGTTTTTATTTGCATACCCTAATATATCACTTTCATTTAATCTATCAACAAACGTTTCAAAATCGTATCTGTTGTTAACTAACAATGGTTTGTCTAATCCTGTTGCATTATTCGAGCTGGCGTGAAAGTAACGCAACCCCTGTGTCTCCCTATGTCTTAAAACTAGATGATGACTATAATTCACCTTGAAACGCTTTTTCTGGGCTAGAAAAATTGGGTTTACAAGGGTCTTCCAATCTATGGGAGTATCAGGCTGATGAAATATAGTGTACGTATCCATGTATTTGTTCCTACGTTCATGTGTTCTAATAGCTAACCAGTTGTTCTTATATATCTTCTTAACATCTTGAGGTAACTTATTTAGAGAGTCTGCTTCATTAATAAGTCTTGGTCTCTTTGAGGGTTCTTGAGTCGAACTCTTTACTCCCCGCTTGCGTGAGGTTGTCGATACCAGTGGGCCTGGTAGTGTTGATGATGGTGTCGAGTTGTCCACAGCTATGTCATGGCTAGCAAGATGTTGTTGCAGATGTCTTGCTCCAGTAAAGCTTTGTTGGCAGATATGGCAGATATGTGGGATAACACTGGGCTCTTTTGAAGGTACTTGATCGGCTGACACAGGAGTTGGTGACGCTGGAACTACTGAGACAAGAGATACAGGATGCTCTGTCTTGATATGTCTGGCAAGGCTGTCTACTCTTGTATATACTCGTGCACAAACATCACATTTGTATTCCTGACACCCATGTACACTAGCAACATGGCGTTTTAGGTCTCGGCTCCGGGTAGAAGTTTTGGTACAGATATGACAAGTGTTAGACATCTGTAGAAAAGAAATTGAAACATTACAACTAAAGAGTAAAGAACAGTAAACATTACAAGAAAAGTAAACAACGAGATACACAACTTATCGAAATTAGGTCACAAAAGTAACACGTGGATACTAAAAAACCAACTTATCGAAGTTAGGTCACAAAAGTAACACGTGGATACTAAACAACCAACTTATCGAAAATAGGTTACTAAAGTAACATATTATAACATTAAAGAACTAAGATAACACTTACTTTTTATGTGTTTGAAGGTACAAGACACATCCGTCGGCAACAACTGTAAGCGAAAGTCTGATTACAAGCTTCAAAGTCGCGTTATATATACGCCAGAAACACCGGAAGTGTTACTAAAAATAGAACTGACCGCTGATGCAATACCGGAAGTGTTACTAAAAATAGCTTTTGACTGCTGACGTGATACCCGTGGAGTTTCTAAAAATAGATTTTGACCTATGAGGCAATACCAGGCGACTTTATAGGAGTTTTTCCCCTTGACCCTTTATGAGGGGACGCCCATGAAACTGTTAGAAATAGTAAATTTACACTCTAGGGTTACTCCAAACTTTACAATAGACATCCACATAGCAAAAATTTACATAAAAACAACTTTTGAAATTACGACCCCTGTACCCATTTTTGGCGGTTACGCCCATGAAACTGTTAAAAATAGTAAATTTAACATATAGACATACCCCAAACTTTATATTAAGCATCCCCATATCAAGAATTTACTAAAAAACCACTTTTATGAGTGTTGCCCCCTTACCCATTTTTGGCGGTTACGCCCATGAAACTGTTAAAAATAGTAAATTTAACATATAGACATACCCCAAACTTTATATTAAGCATCCCCATATCAAGAATTTACATAAAAACAACGTTTGAAATTACTACCCCTGTACCCATTTTTGGCGGTTACGCCCATGAAACTGTTAAAAATAGTAAATTTAACATCTAGACATACCCCAAACTTTATATTAAGCATCCCCATATCAAGAATTTACATAAAAACAACGTTTGAAATTACTACCCCTGTACCCATTTTTGGCGGTTACGCCCATGAAACTGTTAAAAATAGTAAATTTAACATCTAGACATACCCCAAACTTTATATTAAGCATCCCCGTATCAAGAATTTACTAAAAAACCACTTTTATGAGTGTTGCCCCCTTACCCATTTTTGGCGGTTACGCCCATGAAACTGTTAAAAATAGTAAATTTAACATATAGACATACCCCAAACTTTATATTAAGCATCCCCATATCAAGAATTTACATAAAAACAACGTTTGAAATTACTACCCCTGTACCCATTTTTGGCGGTTACGCCCATGAAACTGTTAAAAATAGTAAATTTAACATATAGACATACCCCAAACTTTATATTAAGCATCCCCATATCAAGAATTTACATAAAAACAACGTTTGAAATTACTACCCCTGTACCCATTTTTGGCGGTTACGCCCATGAAACTGTTAAAAATAGTAAATTTAACATATAGACATACCCCAAACTTTATATTAAGCATCCCCATATCAAGAATTTACATAAAAACAACGTTTGAAATTACTACCCCTGTACCCATTTTTGGCGGTTACGCCCATGAAACTGTTAAAAATAGTAAATTTAACATCTAGACATACCCCAAACTTTATATTAAGCATCCCCGTATCAAGAATTTACTAAAAAACCACTTTTATGAGTGTTGCCCCCTTACCCATTTTTGGCGGTTACGCCCATGAAACTGTTAAAAATAGTAAATTTAACATATAGACATACCCCAAACTTTATATTAAGCATCCCCATATCAAGAATTTACATAAAAACAACGTTTGAAATTACTACCCCTGTACCCATTTTTGGCGGTTACGCCCATGAAACTGTTAAAAATAGTAAATTTAACATCTAGACATACCCCAAACTTTATATTAAGCATCTCCGTATCAAGAATTTACATAAAAACAACTTTTGAAATTACTACCCCTGTACCCATTTTTGGCGGTTACGCCCATGAAATCGATAAAAAAATTGAAGTTTAACCTATTGGCATACATCAAACATATTATGTGACACGCCCATGTATCAAATTTGCCTAAAAAATCAACCAAAAATTAGTAGTATAGAATGGCACTTAGGATGGATAGACTATAAGGAAAAAACAGTAGACTCTCATATATAGAAAAACAACCCGGCTGCAGCGATTTGGCTGCAGATGGAAGCACATTCTGCAGGTAGACTATTTATATAAGAAAAAACAACCCGGCTGCAGCGATTTGGCTGCAGATGGAAGGATATTTGGGGTCCCTAATTGACATTGTATACTACTAATTTTTGGTTGATTTTTTAGGCAAATTTGATACATGGGCGTGTCACATATTATGTTTGATGTATGCCAATAGGTTAAACTTCAATTTTTTTATCGATTTCATGGGCGTAACCGCCAAAAATGGGTACAGGGGTAGTAATTTCAAAAGTTGTTTTTATGTAAATTCTTGATACGGGGATGTTTATTATAAAGTTTGGGGTATGTCTAGGTGTTAAATTTCAATTTTTTATCGATTTCATGGGCGTAACCGCCAAAAATGGGTACGGGGGTAGTAATTTCAAAAGTTGTTTTTATGTAAATTCTTGATACGGGGATGCTTAATATACAGTTTGGGGTATGGCTAGCTGTTAAATTTCAATTTTTTATCGATTTCATGGGCGTAACCGCCAAAAATTGGTAGAGGGGTAGTAATTTCAAAAGTTGTTTTTATGTAAATTCTTGATACGGGGATGTTTATTATAAAGTTTGGGGTATGTCTAGGTGTTAAATTTCAATTTTTTATCGATTTCATGGGCGTAACCGCCAAAAATGGGTACAGGGGTAGTAATTTCAAAAGTTGTTTTTATGTAAATTCTTGATACGGGGATGCTTAATATACAGTTTGGGGTATGGCTAGCTGTTAAATTTCAATTTTTTATCGATTTCATGGGCGTAACCGCCAAAAATTGGTACAGGGGTAGTAATTTCAAAAGTTGTTTTTATGAAAATTCTTGATACGGAGATGCTTAATATAAAGTTTGGGGTATGTCTAGATGTTAAATTTACTATTTTTAACAGTTTCATGGGCGTAACCGCCAAAAATGGGTACAGGGGTAGTAATTTCAAACGTTGTTTTTATGTAAATTCTTGATATGGGGATGCTTAATATAAAGTTTGGGGTATGTCTATATGTTAAATTTACTATTTTTAACAGTTTCATGGGCGTAACCGCCAAAAATGGGTAAGGGGGCAACACTCATAAAAGTGGTTTTTTAGTAAATTCTTGATACGGGGATGCTTAATATAAAGTTTGGGGTATGTCTATATGTTAAATTTACTATTTTTAACAGTTTCATGGGCGTAACCGCCAAAAATGGGTACAGGGGTCGTAATTTCAAACGTTGTTTTTATGTAAATTCTTGATATGGGGATGCTTAATATAAAGTTTGGGGTATGTCTAGATGTTAAATTGACTATTTTTAACAGTTTCATGGGCGTAACCGCCAAAAATGGGTACAGGGGTCGTAATTTCAAAAGTTGTTTTTATGTAAATTTTTGCTATGTGGATGTCTATTGTAAAGTTTGGAGTAACCCTAGAGTGTAAATTTACTATTTCTAACAGTTTCATGGGCGTCCCCTCATAAAGGGTCAAGGGAAAAAACTCCTATAAAGTCGCCTGGTATTGCCTCATAGGTCAAAATCTATTTTTAGAAACTCCACGGGTATCACGTCAGCAGTCAAAAGCTATTTTTAGTAACACTTCCGGTATTGCATCAGCGGTCAGTTCTATTTTTAGTAACACTTCCGGTGTTTCTGGAGTATATATAACGCGACTTTGAAGCTTGTAATCAGACTTTCGCTTACAGTTGTTGCCGACGGATGTGTCTTGTACCTTCAAACACATAAAAAGTAAGTGTTATCTTAGTTCTTTAATGTTATAGTATGTTACTTTAGTAACCTATTTTCGATAAGTTGGTTGTTTAGTATCCACGTGTTACTTTTGTGACCTAACTTCGATAAGTTGGTTTTTTAGTATCCACGTGTTACTTTTGTGACCTAATTTCGATAAGTTGTGTATCTCGTTGTTTACTTTTCTTGTAATGTTTACTGTTCTTTACTCTTTAGTTGTAATGTTTCAATTTCTTTTCTACAGATGTCTAACACTTGTCATATCTGTACCAAAACTTCTACCCGGAGCCGAGACCTAAAACGCCATGTTGCTAGTGTACATGGGTGTCAGGAATACAAATGTGATGTTTGTGCACGAGTATATACAAGAGTAGACAGCCTTGCCAGACATATCAAGACAGAGCATCCTGTATCTCTTGTCTCAGTAGTTCCAGCGTCACCAACTCCTGTGTCAGCCGATCAAGTACCTTCAAAAGAGCCCAGTGTTATCCCACATATCTGCCATATCTGCCAACAAAGCTTTACTGGAGCAAGACATCTGCAACAACATCTTGCTAGCCATGACATAGCTGTGGACAACTCGACACCATCATCAACACTACCAGGCCCACTGGTATCGACAACCTCACGCAAGCGGGGAGTAAAGAGTTCGACTCAAGAACCCTCAAAGAGACCAAGACTTATTAATGAAGCAGACTCTCTAAATAAGTTACCTCAAGATGTTAAGAAGATATATAAGAACAACTGGTTAGCTATTAGAACACATGAACGTAGGAACAAATACATGGATACGTACACTATATTTCATCAGCCTGATACTCCCATAGATTGGAAGACCCTTGTAAACCCAATTTTTCTAGCCCAGAAAAAGCGTTTCAAGGTGAATTATAGTCATCATCTAGTTTTAAGACATAGGGAGACACAGGGGTTGCGTTACTTTCACGCCAGCTCGAATAATGCAACAGGATTAGACAAACCATTGTTAGTTAACAACAGATACGATTTTGAAACGTTTGTTGATAGATTAAATGAAAGTGATATATTAGGGTATGCAAATAAAAACAGGGAGACAACCAAATATACATTAGAAGCATTAGTCAGTACGAGTGTTTATATTTATAAACTCCAAGATTATCCTATAGGGTGTCTGATAGATATCCCACCCTACATTGGATCCAACTACGGCATTAATATAATTCAAACCGATTCCCATTCTAAAGTTTACAATGATAATCTCTGTTTCTTCCGGTGTCTAGCTATCCATAGAGGGACCTCTGTTAAAGATGTTAGAAAGGCTTCAAGACTACTTTTCAAACAGTTTAACCCGTCTCTAATGTTAAGTAACTTTCCCGGTGTAACTCTTGCCGAAATGCCTCTCTTAGAAAGTTGTTTTTCAATAAACATAGATATTTTTGACTTTGATTCTCAACAAGCCTTGCGTATTGTCCTGAGAAGTGGTAGTAGTTATAGTGAAACTCTCCGTCTTTTACTTTACAAAAATCACTTCTTTTATATAAACGATCTTTCCAGGGCCAGTAAAAGCTTTTCTTGTGGAAAATGTGGGAAACTGTGGAAAAAGTTTGGGCGTATGGATAGGCACGAAAAAACGTGTAATGGGGATATGGCTGTAGAGACATATAAAGGTGGCGTTTACTCTTCACCTGAAAGTGTATGGGACGCGATCAGCGCTGAAGGGATCAGTACTCCAGATTCTTTTATTTACCCCTTCAGGGCGACATTCGATTATGAATGCTACTTTGATAATGGGAATGTTCCCAAAGAGACGCACTCGACTACCTTTGTAGCTAAACACGTACCCCTTTCCTGCTCTATAGCGTCAAATGTCCCCGGGTGGGAGGCCCCAAAATGCTTCATAACCAAGGGTGACCCACAAATTTTAGTTAGTCAGATGCTTGATTATCTCACTAGTGTCGCTGATAAGGCCTACTCGTTATTGCGATCTCGGTTTGAAAGTATTTTTACTCAACTCCATGAACTGAATAAAGACAAGATAGTAGTTAGGTTTGATGAGTATTTAAAAGAGCTTCCCGTGATAGGGTTTAACTCAGGGAAATATGACGTCAACGTCATTAAACCTTATTTAATAAAGCACTTCATGGATGCCACTGCCCAAGTGGACGAAGAAGGCGATAGTATGGAAGAGGAAGAAGAAGCCGCTGTTAACGACGAAGAGGAAGATACAATGGAAGGAGACTACAAAGTAGCAAAACCGTTCAAGTTTATAGTTAAAAGAAACAATAACTTTATGTGTATTGCAACGCCGAATCTAAAATTCTTAGATATAGTAAACTATCTAGCCCCCGGTTTAGCTATAGTAAATATCTGGCGGCTTATAAGATTAGTGAAACAAAGGGTTACTTTTGTTATGAATATATAGACGACCCCCAAAAGTTGGACGAGACAGAACTACCCCCACACGAAACGTTTTATTCGTCGTTAAAAAATGCCAACATTTCCAAGGAGGAGTACGCCCTGTGCCAAAAGGTCTGGAAGGACAATAACATGACCACACTTAGGGACTTTTTGGTGTGGTATAACAACAAAGATGTAGTCCCCTTTTTAGAAGCCTTGGAGCAGCAGGTTCGCTTTTATGGGGAGCGGGGTGTAGACTGTTTTAAAGACGCCATTTCGGTTCCGGTGTTTGTTTAAAGTATCTTTTTAAGACCGTTGATAGGGGTGTAATGTTTAGTTTATGTTCGAGCAAACAGGCGAGTCTACACAAAATGATTAGAGATAATATTGTCGGGGGTCCCTCTATAATTTTCCATAGGTATCACGAGGTAGGCAAAACGTTTATTAGGGGCGGAAAGGTAGTCAAATCCATCCAAGGTTACGATGCCAACGCGTTGTATCTTTGGGCTCTGATGAACCCAATGCCAACAGATTACCCAATTATTAGAAGAATGGAGACCGGGTTTAGGGTCGAAAAAGATAACTATTATGTCCAACAAAGTCGAGAGTGGTTAACGTGGGTCGCCTACCAAAAAGGGTGGAGTTGAAAACTCAGTTTAATGGGAGGGAGTTTCGATTGGGTGTTAGAAATATCCCTGTGGATGGGTGGGATAAATCCAATAGAAGAGGCTATAATTTTCATGGTTGTCTGTACCATGATTACAAAGACTGTCCCCTCACCAAAGATAAAGATAGAAACCCTGTTAATAATAAACCCTTGTTCGAGCTGTTTGAAAAAACATGTGAGATACACACCTACCTAACTGAGGAGGTAAAAGTCCCAGTAGAAGTTATGTGGGAATGTGAGTGGCAGGCTCTGAAAAAGTCTGACCCAACCATTAGGGCTTTCCTTTCTAAAGCCATCCCTAGAGCTAGACCCTCTTACTCTAAAGAAGGGCTCCCTCTCAGTGATAAACAGATTCTGGCTTCTGTTTCAGATGAGACATGTTTTGGTTTAGTGGAATGTGATCTACACGTCCCCGACCGTCTGAAGGAACATTTCAGTGAGATGACTCCAATTTTCAAAAATATTGATGTCACGCGTGATGATATTGGACCGTTTATGGGTGAATATGCCCTCAAACATAACTTGTTGTCAACCCCTCGTCGCACCCTAATCGGTAGTTATGTTGGGGAAAAAATTTTGTTGGCAACACCACTGTTAAAATGGTATTTAGACCACGGATTGGCGGTAACAAAAATTTATCAAGTTATAGAATATCAACCGTCTAGTTGTTTTAAAAAGTTTGGCGAAATGGTTTCTGACGCTAGGCGGGCTGGTGATCTAGATGAAAGTCAATCTATAGTAAGCGATACGATGAAGCTCTTAGGAAACTCAGCCTACGGGAAGACTCTAACCAATAAGGTCAATCATAGCGCTGTCTCGTATGTTCAGGGGGATGAGATATCGAAAATGATTAATAGTTCCCGGTTTAAAAAGATGACTGAAATAGGGGAGGATCTTTTTGAAATTGAGATGGAGAAAAAGAAAACTGTTTGGGACTTGCCCCTACAAATTGGTTTCTTCGTCTATCAATATGCAAAACTTCGTATGTTAGATTTTTATTTCGAGTTCTTAGATAAGTTTGTAGATAGGTCCAACTTTCAGTTATGTGAAACAGATACTGATAGTTTATACTTGGCTTTAAGTGCACCTAAGCTAGAGGATATAGTTAAGTCAGGTCTGCGGGATGAGTTTAATAGTGTATATAAAGACTGGTTTCCTGCCGAGTTTTGCGATGAACATACTAGCAAGACAGACTGTATAAACTGTAAGGGTGTTAAAGCATACACCAAACGAACGCCCGGGCTTTTTAAACTAGAGTACGAAGGGACAGCTCTTGTTAGCTTATGTAGTAAGACGTACCATTGTAGTGGGGATTACGATAAAATCAGTTGTAAAGGGCTAAGCAAGCAACACAACAAATTAGATAAAGATATGTTTTTAGAGGTTCTCGCTACGCAAAAGGCTAAGGGTGGGAAAAATGTAGGTTTCAAAGTCTTAAATAATTCCATATTTTCCTACAGTCAAACAAGAAATGCTCTTTCCTATTTCTATATAAAAAGAAAGGTAGCTGATGATAACGTCTCGACTACGCCTTTAGATATTTAACTCTTTACACTACCAGCTTAGCCTAACCAGGAATCTCTAACAGTTTCACCCCTTATGATTCATCGACGCCACATAGCTAAGCCGACATCCAACTGCCTATCTATAAATAAATGTTATCCATGTACTATATATTGACTCAATGTACTGAATATTTTTGTAATGTTATATAATATCAATGTATGTTATACACCTATTGAGATAATAAAAGAATAAAATATATCTTTGTCTTCTGTCTTATATTGATCGTTTTTCATTGATGTTGTATAATCTACTAACCTATCACTATCGCTCAAGTACACCAAGCGCTCCAAAGTCAGCACACACCAGACATAAACACGTCACTTCCGGGTCACCGGGACTAGAGGTCAATACCTCGACACGAAATGTCACGGTTAACTCCCCCTGCGCCACACGCTTTATGCGCGCCGCGCGCCACACTATATATCTTTGTTAATTTAGCGCCACAATGCGACTTAGTTGGACCCTTGTATACTACTACTATGTCCAACTTAGCACCCAGCCAACGTGCTCTCTACTATCCCACTGACACTTTCATTGGTAATACTTTATATCTATCTTTCGTTCGCCCGAAGCATTGTCTATATCTGCAATGTCGTTTCCTGTATACATTTTACTGTCTTTTGTCATTCTTGGGTGATACTTTTATTGGAGATTGGTATCAACGTAATATACTTGAGTTCGCTGATCGCATCCAACAACAAAATTATTCACAAGATTTCCCGACGCCGTAGCCAAAAGTATAAGGTAGAAGAGGCAGAGGCAGACCAAGACTAACATGGACGAGTAACATCAAAAGATGGACAAGTCAACCTATGACAATCTGCACCATAAAAGCAAGAGACAGAGTGGAATGGCTCTCCATGGTAGCCAACCTTCGATGCGGCGACGGCACTCAATGATGATGACAACAGTCAAGTTTAGAAAAATCTTGAGCACAACCCCACTACCGTGACGTTTTTAGCTTCGCAAACGGGGTCGAGTTCAGTGGGTATAATTATTATTTTTAGCTGTCTAATAACTCGCACGGGGTAGCAGGACAACTACTAGAAAATATAATAGCACTATATAAAAACAGTCAAAGTGCCGTCAGAACATCGGAAGGTCTGTCAGAATGGTTTCAGGTTACAACAGGAGTAAGACAAGGATGTGTCCTCTCACCACTCCTCTTCATCATATATATGGACAAAATAAATCAGGAAACAACCAACAACAAGGACAAATCAAATAATAACATAGAGGTAGAAAACTCCAACATCAATGAGCTACTCTTCGCAGATGACCAATGCCTAATATACGAGGATGAAAACCTGCTACAACAGCATTTAACATCTCTAGATAAAAGCTGCACAAACTACAGTATGAAAATTAACACAGCAAAAACAGAGGCTATAAATATAAGCAAATTAAGACACCCATTAAACATCAAGATCAAAGACAAAGAAATAAAACAAGTACAGGAATTCAAGTATTTAGGCACAATGTTCACAGAAGATGGAAAACTAGACAGAGAAATTGACATGAGAATACAAAAAGCAAATGCTGTCACATACCAGCTTTCACCATTGTTAAGACATCCAAACATTTCTATGCCAGCTAAACAACAAATGATAAATAGCATCTTCATACCAACTTTGTGCTATGAAAGTCAAACATGGACCCTTTCTAAATCACATTTAAGAAAGATCAATACATGTGAGATGCGATGCTTGAGAAAAGTAACAAACAACACAAGAAGAGATAGAATACCAAATGAAACCATAAGAAAAATGGTAGGAACAAAACCCTGCCAAGAATATATAGAACAACAACAACTTAAATGGTTTGGCCACCTGGTCAGAATGAATCCTCACCTATCACCATCAAGGGCGTTCTTCTCGAGAATGCATGGAAAAAGACCAAGAGGAAGACCCAGAAGAAGATGGATAGATGCAGTGACAGAGACATGTAATAAAAAAGGAAAATCACTAATTCAGACAATTCGAGCAGCACAAGAACGACAAATGATATAAACCACAACACCTTTTAGGTATCAGTGAAAGAGAAAAGAAGAAGAAGAATAACTCGCAAAGGTGAACCTTGACAGGTGATGTCACGCTAGTGGGGTTGCTTTCAGGTCTTCTCTACAGTTGGCTGTATTTAGCCCGGGCTCTACTCACTACTTTGTCTGTGCCGATACAACGAGAAGGAGAGGTGAGGAAAGATTATGAAGGAGAAAGGTTGAGAAAGAATACGATGATCACAATGAAAAGAAAGATTAACGCCCGAAGACAAGAGACAGTCGACGAAAACGAAGATAATGATTATGGCGCCGAAAATAAAGAAACATAAAAAGATACCGCTGACGAGAAGCTAAAATATGTTACAATTATTTTGTGAAAGTGTACACAATTTATTTATAAAAAAAACAAAAACAACACATTTTAAACATAAATCTGTTACGTGGTTCTCATCACAAAGAAAGACCACAAAATTGCCACAAAATCTCTTTCTTAGTTTATTTCCTGCGATAAGAAAGCATAAATATAAAGACATCTTTCAACCCCGCTGATCATGAACGAGAAACACAGAACACAGATGGCCAACGTGGCGCTAAAGTGACCTCACGTTAGTTCACGAACTAAGACTCCACGCGCACAATAAAGGCCGAGATGTTGCCCTGCTACATGTTGACGCTCTACTTTATTATCAGCTCTTGAAATGCAAAATATATTTTTTTTAAACATAAAATCATGCATTGAATTTTAGGGGTCAACTTTGATGTTTAAAAGAGAAGTCACAGTTTAAAGGCTATAAGAGAGGTCAAAGTTCAATGGTTATAATGAGCGGTAGACGTTTAAAGTTCTTAATGAGAGGTCAACTCAATGTTTTTAATGAGGTCGAAGTTTAGTGTTTTAGTGAGTGTTCAAAGTTTAGTGTTTTTAATGAGAGGTCAAAGTTTAAAGTTTTTAATGAGAGGTCGAAGTTTAATGTTTTGAATCAGAGGTCGAAGTTTAATGTTTTGAATGAGAGGTCGAAGTTTAATGTTTTGAATGAAAGGTCGAAGTTTAGTGTTTTAGTGAGTGTTCAAAGTTTAGTGTTTTTAATGAGAAGTCAAAGTTTAGTGTTTTTAATGAGAGGTCAAAGTTTAATGTTTTTAATGAGAGGTCGAAGTTTAATGTTTTTAATGAGAGTTCGAAGTTTAATGTTTTTAATGAGAGGTCGAAGTTTAATGTTTTGAATGAGAGGTCGAAGTTTAGTGTTTTAGTGAGTGTTCAAAGTTTAGTGTTTTGAATGAGAGGTCGAAATTTAGTGTTTTAGTGAGTGTTCAAAGTTTAGTGTTTTTAATGAGAGGTCAAAGTTTAGTGTTTTTATGAGAGGTCAAAGTTTAATGTTTTTAATGAGAGGTCGAAGTTTAGTGTTTTAGTGAGTGTTCAAAGTTTAGTGTTTTTAACGAGAGGTCAAAGTTTAGTGTTTTTAATGAGAGGTCAAAGTTTAGTGTTTTTAATGAGAGGTCAAAGTTTAATGTTTTTAATGAGAGGTCAATGTTTAGTGTTTTAATGAGAGGTCGAAGTTTAATGTTTTTAATGAGAGGTGAAAGTTTAGGGTTTTAATGAGAGGTCAAAGTTTAGTGTTTTTAATGATAGGTCGAAGTTTAGTGTTTTGAATGAGAGGTCGAAGTTTAATGTTTTGAATGAGAGGTCAAAGTTTAATGTTTTTAATGAGAGGTCAAAGTTTAGCGTTTTTAATGAGAGGTCGAAGTTTAGTGTTTTGAATGAGAGGTCAAAGTTTAATGTTTTTAATGAGAGGTCGAAGTTTAATGTTTTTAATGAGAGGTTGAAGTTTAGTGTTTTAATGAAAGGTGGAATTTTAGTGTTTTTAATGAAAGGTGGAATTTTAGTGTTTTTAATGAAAGGTGGAAGTTTAGTGTTTTTAATGAAAGGTGGAAGTTTAGTGTTTTTAATGAAAGGTGGAAGTTTAGTGTTTTAATGAGAGGTCAAAGTTTAATGTTTTTAATGAGAGGTCAAAGTTTAATGTTTTTAATGAGAGGTCGAAGTTTAGTGTTTTTAATAAAAGGTGAAATGAAAAGTCAAATTTTACTTTTCTTAATGAGAGGTCAAAGTTTAATGGTTTTAATGAAAGGTGTTTAATATTTTTAAATGGGAGGTCAAAGTTCAACGTTTTCAGTGAGAGATCAAAATTTAATATGAGAGGTCAAAATGTATCGTTTATCGTTTTCTCTCTTGGTCTTAAATTTCTCTAACACCCATTCGGATGTCGAGGGAGATACAAATGTCTAGTCGTTGCCCTTTTGGTGGCATCAGTCCTTGTCAATTGATGATGTTGTATCGTTTCTTTGATGTTGTCTGTCCATCCTACCCTGGGACTGCTTCTTCTTCCTCATCCCCTAATGTTTTCTTTGTATGGTAAGGAATAATGTTTGTAATTAGATATCAACATTTAATATGAGTGGGGAGATTTTTGTATTTAGATGTCAACATTTAATATGAAGAGTGAGATTTGTGTATTTAGATGTCAACATTTAATATGAGAGGGAAAATTTGTGTGTTTAGATGTCAACATTTAATATGAGAGGGCAGATTTTAGTATTTAGATGTCAACATTTAATATGAGAGGGGAGATGTTTGTATTTAGATGTCAACTTTTAATATGAGAGGGGAGATTTTTGTATTTAGATGTCAACATTTAATATGAGAGGGAGATGTTTATATTTAGATGTCAACATTTAATATGAGAGGGGAGATTTTAGTATTTAGATGTCAACATTTAATATGAGAGGTGAAATGTTTGTATTTAGATGTCAACATTTAATATGATAGGTGAAATGTTTGTATTTAGATGTCAACATTTAATATGATAGGTGAAATGTTTGTATTTAGATGTCAACTTTTAATATGAGAGGGGAGATTTTTGTATTTAGATGTCAACATTTAATATGAGAGGGGAGATTTTTGTATTTAGATGTCAACATTTAATATGACAGGTGAAATGTTTGTATTTAGATGTCAACTTTTAATATGAGAGGGGAGATTTTTGTATTTAGATGTCAACATTTAATATGAGAGGGGAGATTTTTGTATTTAGATGTCAACATTTAATATGAGAGGGGAGATTTTTGAATTTAGATATCAACATTTAATATGAGATGGGAGATTTTAGTATTTAGATGTCAACATTTAATATGAGAGGGGAGATTTTTGTGTTTAGATGTCAACATTTAATATGAGAGGGAAGATTTTTGTGTTTAGATGTCGTCAACATTTAATATGAGAGGGGAGATTTTTGTGTTTAGATGTCAACATTTAATATGAGAGGGGAGATGTTTGTATTTAGATGTCAACATTTAATATGAGAGGGGAGATTTTTGTATTTAGATATCAACATTTAATATAAGATGGGAGATTTTAGTATTTAGATGTCAACATTTAATATGAGAGGGGAGATTTTTGTGTTTAGATGTCAACATTTAATAAGAGAAGGGAGATTTTTGTGTTTAGATGTCAAAATTGTAATATGAGAAATGAGATTTCTTCCTCTTCTACCTTTCAGCTCCCTGTGGAGCATAGGTCTTCAACACACTTTCCAAGTTGAAGTTGTTCTGTTTCTTGCCATTCTTTTAAGATCATTCCATGTCTTCCCCATCATCTTCATCTCTGCTTCCATCTGTCTTCTCCAAGAATTCATTGGTTTTCCTCGTTGTCTTTTTTCCTTGGGGATTCCAAAAAATGGTCTGTTGTGTAATACTCTCAGTTGGCCTCCGCAGTGTATGTCCAATCCAGCGCTATCGTTTTCGCTGTATCTCATTATCCACAGGTGTTTGACTGGTACATTTCCATAATTCTATGTTAGTGATTTTGTCCTGCAATTTCCATCCATTTATTCTGAGTAAGCATCTATCAATGAAGATCTGTATCTTCATGATTGCCATTTTTATTGCTCTACATGTTTCACAGCCATATAATAAGACGGACTTAACAATGGAGTTGAAAATTATTATTTTTGTAACCTAATTTTTAACTTCATTTCTTTGGACGTCTCTATGTTTCGCAGTGCAACGAAGGCTCCTTCTGCTTTTGGTATTCTTATTTTGGTACCATTCTCTGTTCCTCCTTCTTTGTCTATATTACTGCCCAGATATATGTAAAAGTGTACGTCAAGTAGATGTATTTCTCCTATTATTATTTGGTTATTACCAACTGAATTAATACTCATAATTTTGGTCTCTATTTATTTTCAGTTTTATCTGTTGTGATCTCTCAAGTATGCTTATTTTATCTTGCATCTGTTGATAGCTGTGGGATAGGAGAGCTATGTCGTCAGCAAAGTCTAAGTAATTAATTTGCTTGGTCAGTGACCACTGGATTTCAATTCTGTTGTTGTGAGTTATTTTCATAATCCAATCTATGGCCAGCAAAAAGAGAAATTGAGATAGATGGCATCCCTGGTGTTGTGCTTCTAAACTTTGTTCAACTATTATACGTAGGGCAGTTATTTGACCAGCACATGATCTGATTTTTTTCTTAAAAACTTACTTGTTCATCTCTCAAATGTTTCTCTATAGCCTCTTCTAGTCTCTCCAGAATGATTCAGCTTAGTATTTTTCCTGGCACTGATGGCAGTCGAATTGCCCTATAATGCGTACACTCCTGTAAACGTCATATCTTTGGTAGTTGGAGCATATAACCTTCTTTCCAGTCTTTAGGTATTTCCTCCCTCTCCCAAATTTTATCTAATAGATTATGTAGCATCTTGGTAGAGGTGTTAATATCTGCTTTGATGGCTTCCGAAGGAATTTCAACTGGTTCTGTGGCTTTACCGGCTTTTAATAGCTTGATGGCTTTCATTATTTCTTCTTTGCTTGGTTTTCCACTGTTAACGTGTAACTCTTCATCTGCTGGTAGTATATCTGGAGGGTTATTTGGGCCGGGTCTGTTCAAGAGTTCTTCAAAGTGCTCCTAACATTTCTTCATTTGTTCCTTTATATTACTATGCAGATTTCCTTTCTTATCTTTAATAAAGGCATTGACCTGTTTATATTTTCCTCTTAATTTCTTTGTGCTGTTGTACAGTTCTTTCATATTTATTTTCTGCTTCCTCAGCCTCTTTAACTAGTTCATCTATATATTTCCTCTTATCCCTTTTAATGCATCTTCTCACTTCTTTACTCACCTCTGTGTAAGTTTCCTGTGTCTTGGCTTTAGTACTTCTCGTTTTGCTTTTATTTAAGTCTGCTTTCTTATTCTTCCTTTTTTAAAATTTATCCAGGGTCTCTGCTGTCATCCATGCCTTATTCTGGCGTTCTCTATTCCCCAGAGTTACTTCGCATGTCTCTTTCCATATATTATTTACCTGTTTAAATGACCTATATAAACAGCGCTAGACACATCTTTAAACGTTGTACAGTGTCCAAAACAAATCTTTGAAGATCTACAGTGTTCAAAACAAAATTATCTAACAGCTGTACAATGTGTAAACAAATCTGTAACAGTTGTGTAGTGTCTAAATAAATATTGAACAATTGAGCAATCATAAAGGTTGTACCAGGGCTAATCAAATCCTTCACAACTGGACAATTTATCAAGTTCAACATTCAGCAGTTACAAACATCTAATCACGCTAATAAAGTCAATATCATTTAAATAACAAGAACAAAATAACAAGAACAAAACAACAACAACAAAACTGAAGCTGTGCCTGATATATCAGATGTTGGCTTGCATAAGAGACAAACAATTTCCATGATACAAAAACATAGCCATTTCAGCTACACCAGAATAGTTACGGAGTTGATTCTGTGAAGAATGAGCTACTGTCTGGATGTTTTCCTGTTGAGACAAACCGTGCAATGTGATCGCGTCAAATATAAACATAAGAAGAGCGTGTCTTTGTTGCTAAATGAAAAATCTAGTGGCTGTTTATATTTTTAAGATGATGTGTGAGCGAGTTGTCTGGATTTGAATCAGAAGTACGTTAACAATCATCCTGTGCAATGAAGGCAAACAATCATCGTGTGCAATGCTGGCAAACAATCATTAAAGGCTCGTTGTTTTGTGCTTTGGTCTTTCTGTTTTATATGACCAAACCATTTTGTTTGTTCTTTCTTTTTGCATTCTATAGCGGGAATTATTTCTAGCTTTTTCCTCAGTTCTTAATTTCCAATTTTATCTCTGATGTTGTTTGCTGCCATTCATCGCAACACACTTCATCTCGTCAGTGGTTGTTTTCCTTATTGTTCTTCAGTCTCGAGTTCAGATCTGGCATTGATAACACAGCTTTGGGATGAAGACTGTGGTTTAGAGTGCCCGTTTAGCCTCTCGAATTATTTCCTTGTTGGACAATAGTGGTGATAGTAGCCCAATTGTTTGACAAGATTTGCTGTATTTTAAAAAAAGGGCGATATATCATAGTCTACAGTAAAGCTGCAACGGTTCGAGACATCTTTCTTATTTCTTACTTCTTTCGTTCTTAAAGGCATATTTGTTGGCCATCATTTGCCTAATCTTTACATTTCTGATTCGTCTCTCTGAAAAAATGGTTTCCTCAGTAGAGGTAACTGAGACTATAAACAACGGATGCCTTGCAGGAAGGTCAAGGAATGTCAAAAGCTAAGGAAGACATCTCAAACAAATTCGCGATTGATGAATTGAAGCGGAAACGAGTGAACGCATCGCAACGCGAATCACTATGCATACTAAAAAGATGTCGCAGACAGTTTTTGAACGATATTCATATTGTGAAATTTTGACACTACATTTCAAAACTGATATATTTTAATATCTTTATATACGTGGCATATTCTCAAAAATTGTTTCATTTTTACAAATACTTTCTTTAGAGGGTTCTCTTTAAAAAAAAAAAAAAAAACCATTATTGTATTTCCTTCTTGCTTCTTTTGGCTGATGCTTTTCCATCGTTAGTCTGGCGAATCGTCACAAGTAAACTCGTTACCCTCTAATGTGACTCCATAGTATCGATACAACGATGTTTATTCTTAGACCAGCCGTGGGACAATAGTAATGAAAACACGAATATATAAAATTGCGAATGGAAAACCTCCGAGGCTGGCGACAAACGAATTAGGGACAATAGTATGTTTACAATGTTAATGTCAGTCCTATTATATGGCTGTGAAACATGGAGAACAACAAAATTGACAATCATGAATACAGACTTTCATTGATGGATGCTTTCGCAGAATAAAAGGATGAAAATGGCAGGACAAAATCACTAACATAGAATTATGGAAATGTACTAGTCAAATACCGGGGGATAAAGAGATACAGCGAAGACGATGGCGCTGGATAGGACACACGCTGCTGAAGCCAACTGAGAGTATTACACAATAGACCCTTTTTTGGAATCCCCAGGGGAAAAGACAAAGAGGAAGACCAAGGAATTCTTGGAGAAGACAGATAGAGGCAGAAATGAAGATGATGGGGAGACATGGAATGATCTTAAAAGAATGGCAAAAAAACAGAACGACTTGGAAAGTGTTTGTTGAAGACCTATGCTCCATAGGGAGCTAAAAAGGTAGTAGAAGAAGAAGTATTTTTACAGCACTTGAAAAATCTCTAAAGAAGTTTGCATGGTTTAGATATCTTTGATAATTATAACATTTCAGAATTATACATGTTCTGTAGGACATTACAAATGATTAGGAGTTAAGGCTTAGTTTTGTAGTAACATTTGCCGTCGAGAAATGCGGTATTTCACATCAGAAAATGCCAAATTAGATAATTGTTTAAAGGTTACTTTACATTTGCTTAAATCTATTAAAATGTGACAAGATATCAAACATTTGAGTTCAGTTGGAATTTGCTGTAATGTCACAAATGGGAACTACTCAGATGCTCCTCTTAATAATGAGTAGAATGCAACAGATTAAACGGCATTTCCTTCAGTAAAGTCGGCAATATGTAAGGGGTTGAGGCGGCGATATGTATGGTGTTGAGGCGGCGACATGTAAGGGGTTGAGGCGGCGACATGTACGGTGTTGAGGCGGCGACATGTAAGGTGTTGAGGCGGCGACATGTACGGTGTTGAGGCGGCGACATGTAAGGTGTTGAGGCGGCGACATGTACGGTGTTGAGGCGGCGATATGTAAGGTGTTGAGGCGGCGATCTGTAAGGTGTTGAGGCGGCGACATGTACGGTGTTGAGGCGGCGACATGTACGGTGTTGAGGCGGCGACATGTATGGTGTTGAGGCGCCGATATGTAAGGTGTTGAGGCGGCGACATGTAAGGGGTTGAGGCGGCGATATGTATGGTGTTGAGGCGGCGATATGTATGGTGTTGAGGTGGCGACATGTATGGTGTTGAGGCGGTGATATGTATGGTGTTGAGGCGGCGACATGTATGGGGTTGAGGCGGCGACATGTATGGTGTTGAGGTGGCGATATGTAAGGTGTTGAGGCGGCGATATGTAAGGTGTTGAGGCGGCGATATGTAAGGTGTTGAGGCGGCGATATGTAAGGTGTTGAGGCGGCGATATGTATGGGGTTGAGGTGGCGATATGTTTGGGGTTGAGGCGGCGATATGTATGGGGTTGAGGCGGCGATATATATGGTGTTGAGGTGGCGATATGTATGGGGTTGAGGTGGCGATATGTATGGGGTTGATGTGGCGATATGTATAGGTTTGCATCGGAATTGCTACTTTGAGCATGAAAATCTTGTGTTACAAATTGATGGATTTCTCCGAGTGTTATAAGAATACCATCGCCCCTAATTGTTTTCTTTTTGTTCTTATTTATTAATTTTCTTATTTTAATCTTGCCTTGACCTTTAGTACAGGTTAACTAGCTTAGATTGAGGGCCACAAAACACTACTGATGTGAGCTATCGGACAAGTATTGAGACTATCATTTTATGTCATGTGTTATTTTGTGTTAGGATCATTATCACTACAGTCCAGATGAATCCGAAAGTGCTGCGATTTTCCTTTCGAAATATCGAGAAACTCAAAGGAGAACCCCGACCCATGCGCACGAACTCCGTAGAAACGGCGTGAGATTCAACGATATTGGTAAGTATTTGTTGACAATTTTATCCAGGCAGCGGCCATTTTTTTTTTTTTTTTTTACGATTTCCAACTTCTAAGCGTTCTTTAACGTGCGCATGTACACACTAGACCTCCCGTTTTTTTGCTGTTATCCGATTAGAGCGAGAAATCGGATCGTACAATCAGGAAAGGGTAACTCCGCAACAAAACTATGGATTCAGTTTAAAAAAAGACTAAGCCTTTTCGGCTTTATAGGGGTCAGTCCGAACCTTATCTACATCCCAAAACTATTTTATTCCGAAGCTGCCGGACACTGTAACCAACAACCTCAATCCATACCAGTAACTGCCCTTGAATTATCTATCTAATTATTTGGAGTTTATGTATGGCAGTTTATCGTTAAAATATATATCCTTTCCTACTGCATATTAAGTATTACACTGTCGTTTTTCTAAGTACGTTGCATAAGCACAAACTTAAATCATAAACTCAACAAGAAAAATAAAGTGTCAGTACTGACTAGGTTCTTGTCCAGACTAATATACAAAATCCCTAGACCGGCCTTGCGCTAATCTTACGGTCTGTTGTTTGATGTGCGACGGGGATAATCTGGCGACTAACTGTGTGTTTATATGTTCGGAATTGGAGTCAACAACGATGGCCTAACATCATCAAGCGCTATACATAAAAAAAAAAAATATGAAGATCATCATTTTCAGGAGGACGTGAACTTCCGGGTTTATGATGGACAGGCGGCAGGAACCATTGGAGGCTATGTATGAAAGTGTTCCTTGTTGCAGTTTCCTCATATTCCCAGTCCATGGGGGAGTGGTTGGTCTCGAGGCAAGACACCGGCCTCGAAACAGAGAGGTTGTAGGTTCAAATCTCGACTACACCGGTTGGGATTTTTATTTATGATTTCTCTCTGCGGCAACCACCACTGGTCTCAGCAGCGAGATCCGGCTTGAAACGTCAGTTACTCATCGACGGAAAAAACGTGAGTACCTCCGAAGTCGGAGTTATCTGCCTGTGCGTCGAGGGACCTCTGTGCACACGGATGCCAGGGAAAAATGGATTAACACGCAAAATTCAGTTACTAATCTCTAGGGACTTCGTCAGAGTTAAAAGCTGGCGAACGCAACAACTACTACAATTTAAGAAGAAAAAAACAAAAAAATGTCATATGCTACACAGCGTCGACAACATCACGTCTTCCCCTGCTTTTATGCTAAATTTAGCCGTCAACATAAACTCTACTATTTCTCTTTCAACTGGGCGTCTACTCATATTTCATTTTCCGTATCTCCAGGCGTATTTTCCAACCATATTTTTTATGCTTCCTGTCAAGAATATGAACATTCATAATTCATAATGACTCCGGGAAAAGTGCTCCCGCGTATACAAATATGGAACTTGTAATCTGAGCTCATAAGGAATTTAATGTTTTCGTTCGGGGTATGACGCCAATGGGAGTTATGAAATAATACGATGGTTTTCAACCCGGTGAGAGTGAGCCAACGTTGTGCTACCAATGCCAGACTTGGACCCTAGATGCAAGAACAATAAGAAAAATAACCTCTACTGAGACGAAATTTGTTGGACGAATGACAGGAAACAGTCTGAGAGATAAGATCAGGAATGAAGAACTGAGAAAAAAAGGTAAGAATAGCCCCCGCCATAGAATATATAAGGAAACAACAGATAAAATGATTTGGCCACGTGACAAGGCATAAAGATCAAAACACAATACAACGAGCCTTCAGCAAACGTTGTGAGAACACCAGACCCAAGGGTAGACTACGAAAAAGATGTATCGATGGAATATTAGAAGCACTAGGAAACATAATAGCAGCAGAGGCGAACAGAAAAGCAAAATACCGCAAATTATATCTCCACTCGACGCTGAAAGGCAGATGAGGAAGGAAGGAAAGAAGAGGTAGAAGATAGTAACACCTCGTCACCCAGTCAGTTCCCGAATGTCCACGAGTTTTTTTTTTTTTTTCAAAGTGACATTTTAGTTCGAATCCTGGACACTTGGCAGCATTTATGGAGGATGGAGTAAGGGCATCAAGATGCAAAGCGACGTGAAGCTGCTGTAAAGCTAATTATAATGACAATTCAAAATAAAAAAAAGAAGAAAAAAAGTGGTATGGTAACAGCTTTACGTGGTAATTAACAAAACAAAAGTCGACGTTTCAGCCAAGTAGGCCTTCAGCTGGAACAAGAAACAACACAAACATATATAAGGATATGTCACATATATATAGATTGGTGTTGTTTATTATCGTTCCAGCTGAAGGCCTACTTGGGAGCCGCGATAGCTCAGTGGTTAGTGAACTGGACTACAAAGGACAAGGGGTAGGGTTCGATCCCAAGCGACGGCTTCCGGGTTCACCCAGCCTTAAATGGGTACCGGATTTTTCTGGGAAAGTAAAGCGGCGCGGGCGTAATACCGACCACATTACCCCAAAAATCATATGCCGAAGGTCTGTAAAATATATGGTCACTAACACCATATTCCCTATACGCCACTTGGCGTGACGGGGGCTCTTTACTTTTTTTTTTTTTTTTTACTGAAGGCCTACATCGCCTGCTACAATATTTCGAACCGCTGATTGAGCGTGATCATTTGAAGAGTAACTAGATTTGCTACAAATAATAAACAACAATGTGATTTCAGTTATTCAGATAATGTTATATAATGAGCTAACATGGAAGATGGGTGGATTATGAAAGTTAGTAACTGCTCTCAGGAAAGACACGAGTGTTCGGGTGGGTCTCTTTACCTTGAATTATTTATGTTGGTGGCTTTCCTTTTATAAATTATGATGCAGGTGTTTGTTTGGGGAGGGGATTGGAGATTGAAGAGGTAGGGAGAGATAAGAACGCCTGGGGATCGGTAGTAGAAACTAATGGAAGAGAAGAGACAGCAGAGAGAGGGGAGAAAGAATGAAAAACAAGTTTGAAGACAGATTTGGGGACAAGTCATCGTCATCATTAAGTGCCGGACCTGCGGGCGTAGGTGATCACGTCTCTCCACAACTTTCAATCTCGACACAGATTATCAATTCTCTTGTTGACTTTTTGCCAAGCTATTCTCTTAAAGCTGTCTGGTATCTTTTCTCTTTGCTACCATCTATATCTTCGTCCCTCAATTTTCCCAGTTGTCACAATATGTTCCAGCTGTTCCCTTCCCATTACATGTCCAAAAAATTATGGTTTCTTCCTAATATTGGAAATTAGCTCTCTTTTTGCATTGGCCTCTTTCAGAAAGTTTTCATTACTCCTTTAGACATCTCATTTAGGGGCAAGTAGTGACTATAGAAGAGGAAGATAGAGGGGGAAAATGAGAGAGAGACTGGAGAAGAGGAAGATAGAGGGGGAAAAAGATAATTGAAACTGGAGAAGAGGAAGATAGATGGGGAAAATGAGAGAGAGACTGGAGAAGAGGAAGATAGAGGGGAAAAATAGAAGGGAGACTGTGGAAGAAGAAGATAGAGGGAAAAAGAGAAGAGACTGGGGAAGAGGAAGATAGAGGGGAAAAGAGAGAAAGCGACTGGAGAAAAGAGAGAAAGAGACTGGAGAAGGGGAAGATAGAGGGAAACAGAGAAGAGACTGGGGAAGAGGAAGATAGAGGGGAAAAGAGAGAAAGAAACCGGAGAAGAGGAAGATAGAGGGAAAAAGAGAGAAAAAGACTGGAGAAGAGGAAGATAAGATAGAGGTGAAAAAGAGAAGAGAGACTGTGGAAGAGGAAGATAGAGGGAAAAAGAGAAGAGACTGGGAAAGAGGAAGATAGAGGGGAAAAGGAGAATTTTAGTTGAAGAGATAGAGTAGGAGTGAGATAAAGAAACATAATTTGAGAAGGGGGGAGGAAAGGGGGGAGGAAAGGGGGGAGGAAAAGAATAAGGGAAAGATAAGAAAAATTAGGGGAGGGGAGGGAAAATATGGAAAGAGAAAATAGGTTGGAGAGAACAGGCTGAGAAGACGGCAAGGAAAGAGAAAAGTGATTGGGGAGAACAATGAGAGCAGGTAGGGAGAGAGAAAAACTTATTGAGTGAGAGAAGGGACAGGAAAAGAGAATAGAGATTGGGGAGAAAGATGGAGAGTATGAGATAGGGAAAGATAAATTTGCTTGGGTAGAGGGGAAGACGATGAGAAGGAGCGGATGGAAGAGATAATAGGGAGATAATGAAAGATAGAGAGAAAAATAGCGTTAAAATGAAAGATGGAGAAAGAACAAAACTAAGAGAGTACGTTATTTAAGTACTTTAGTTCCATTCTACTTGTATCGAAGGAATACAATTGAAGCTTGTTATTTTTGATAGATTTAAGAAAATAGAGTAAACACGCAGCTAGAACGATAACAACCATCTAACGATGTTTAAGAGAAATGTCAGTTTGATCTAAAGCTGACTTAAGTCACAGTTCACGTCTGGGAAATATCCTGATAGACCACAAATTGTGTGGTGTCTAAAGTAAGAAATAGTAGAAAGTCAAGTACCCCCGTCACGCCAAGTGGCGTATAGGGAATATTGTGTTAGTGACCATAAATTTTATAGACTTTCAGTACATGATTTTTTGGGTAATGTGGTCGGTATTACGCCCGTGCCGCTTTACTTTCCCAGAAAAAAAAATCCGGTACCCATTTAAGGCTGGGTGAACCCGGAAGCCGTCGGTTGGGATCGAACCCTACCTCTTGTCCTTTGTAGTCCAGTTCACTAACCACTTAGCTATCGCGGCTCCTAAAGTGAGAAATACTTGTTGTTTTATGCTGATATTTTAGTTGTTGCTTTACTGTTCATGATCTTGAATGGCATGAAATTCTAGAAGATAAAAACACATATTTAACTCTTTTGACGCACCATGCGCCATGCCAATTTCGGTCAAGTACGTGTAGCCGCACAGTGCGCCACTCTCAATTTGATTAGTGCAAAATGCCATCAAACCATATTCATTTTATTATGTCTGATATCATCTTGGTATTTGTGAAGAGTAGCTCCTTGTTTATTTATCTAAACATTGAGATATCATATATTAAGTGTTAGATAAATATAAACATGTGAATTTTATATTTAAAACCATGACAAATTTTGTCTCTGAAATCTCTATCATTGAATTGGTGGTTGGTTGCGTTCGCCAGATGACTTAAGTATTCTAGAATATCGTAGTAGACTAGAATATTCCTCTTCATCATCCACCCTTACAAGGACGTAGTGGACGTGTCTGCGTTGTGTTGTGGTTTGCCCTATAACTGTTATATTTGCGCCTTTCGGCTCAACACATCCGACTTCAGCACAACATTTTTGAGTACCGTGTTGTCTTCCCTCTTCGATCCCTGCACGCTTGGCCAGACTAGACAGGTTAGGTCTGTTACTGGAGGCACCACGAAGAGGTGGAGCAGGGTCTGGATGGTTTTGGTTCACCGATCCTGGCACAAGCCATCAGCTGTGGGTCGCTGACAACTTCCAACTCTGGTGCTGGTAGGCGCGATTGAATTGATAAAAACCTTCAGTACTGGAAGAGTTTAGTCGATGGGTCTAATAATAAAACTCTTTGCACATCGATCACATTCAGCTCAGAACGATGCATTTACATCTACTTAATGTTCTTTTAAGGGCGGATGAAGAGGAGGTCTTCTTTTTTCTTTAGTCGTCGGATGAACACGAGAGAGAGAGAGAGAGAGAGAGAGAGAAGAGAGAGAGAGAGAGAGAGATAGTCGCCTCAAACTATAAAGAAAAGAAGAAAGACCTCCGCCACGCCTCGAGGTGGCTTACAGGAAACATGATGGTAGTGCTCATATATTCTTTACACCTTTGTTACATTATTTTTGGGTAATGTGGTCGGTACTATAATATATTCTTTACACCTTTGTTACATTATTTTTGGGTAATGTGGTCGGTACTAATATATTCTTTACACCTTTGTTACATTATTTTTGGGTAATGTGGTCGGTACTAATATATTCTTTACTCCTTTGTTACATTATTTTTGGGTAATGTGGTCGGTACTAATATATTCTTTACTCCTTTGTTACATTATTTTTGGGTAGTGTGATCGATACTATGTCAGTACCGTCCGTCTTTCTCAGAAAAATTTGGTGCCCACTTAAGTCTGTATGAACCTGGAAGCCATCGATTAAGATCGAATCCACCCTCTTGTTAGTAGCAGCCCAGTTCAGTAATCAAGGAACTACCACGGCTCCCTTAAAACAATAAATGGTATAAAACAAAGGTAACCACATAAGATCGGGTGTAGAATGTAGAACTTCCACATCCGATGAGCAGTTGTTTTTGGAGACTAAAGTCCAATGTTCTTGCTCTCTTGCTCCCACAATTATTCTCCTTCCCTAAATGGTTACTCCCTTTCCCAGTTGGACTGACTTTGAAGCGTTTTTCGAGCCCTGGTGTCCTGCACCGAGAACCGAGCAGCCTTCCATCCTCTTATCGACGGATTTCAACTAATCTGCCCAAATTAAGGCATAATTTTCTCTGTTTTTCCGCACTGTGCAATACATAGAACATGGCGTTTGTGCCCATAGTTCTTGTTTTATTTATTTATTTACTCATTTGTTGTTTTTTTTAATCATCATAATTTTTTTTTCTTTATTTTAATATTATTATTTGTTATGTAGTCAGACCTGCGTGTTATACAACTGGCCCTTTTTGGAATCCCCAGGGGAAAAGATAAAGAGGAAGACCAAAGAATTCTTGGAGAAGGCAGATAGAAGCTGAGATGAAGATGTTGGGGAAGACACGGTATGATCTTAAAAAAGAATGGCAAGAAACAGAACGACTTGGAAAGTGTTTGTTGAGGAACTGTGCTCCACAGGGAGCTGAAAGGTGGAAGAGAGTCAGTATTAAAAAAAAAAAAAACATCTTTACGACACATAGTACCATTGCTGGTGTATGTCGAGGGGCAACGATAGAACCAGAGGGATAAAGGCCGCTTGTTCAAAGCAGTCGCCACGACGTGTGAGACTCACGATTTTTATTTCACCCCCGATAGAAAAAATCCTTTCTGTCTGCCGCGGGCTTCGGACACCATACGCCGGCTTTTCAGCCAGCAGAACAGTGGTCAGTGCTGCCAATACCGTCTGCCCCTCAAACAAAAGCATCAGGTACACATTTATAGTTGGCGTGCTCACTCCCAGATCAGAAGAATCTGTTCGATACCCAGAAGTGGCGATTTAATTTTTTTTCGAACTGACAAAGTCCAAGGGTTTCACCCAGACTCTAAAAATGGGTACCAGCAATCTTTCTGGGAAGTAAAGGCGGCCTGGTGTGATACCGACCACATCACTTAAAAATGTGCGGTGGTCATAGAAAAATATGGTCACTAACACCATATTCCCCATACGCCTAGCAAGTCAGTGGGGGGGGGGGGGGAGACCTTCACTTTACGCGTTACCCTTTTATAAGGCTGGGTGAACCTAGAATCTCTCGATTGAGATGGAGCCCAACCTCTCGTTCACAGTAGAGCAGCTCATTCACCACCGTTCAATATCGGTTCAGCAAACAACAAATGAGCACAGAAAGCAACGAATGAACACAGTTATGAACAAGTAAAGACAACACAATGAACTCAGCAAGACAACAACTAAACCCAACAAACAGGAAATATATAAATAAGATGAAAAATAAATGAAATATGCAAACAAACATTTAGGATACTCACGCAAAACACTGGAACGTGATCCAACTGGCTAGGAGTGAGATACATGAGATGAAGCAACCGATGATAGTGACAAGTCGCAGCACAGACTGGTGCATTTTGGGTATCTGGTCAGGAGAAATAAAAGCTAAATTTGTCTGCTTGCGTTTTTCACGGCATTTTCTATAATTTATTCAGCAGATCTCACATGTTTCTTGTCATATTTATTGTTCGAGATTTGGAAGAGAGCGGCTGACACAATGTGGATGTTTGTTCTCCACTACGATCAAATAAAAGGAATTAATGATGTACACGATCATATGTGTACACACACACATACATGCACGCACACGATCCTATGTGTACACACACACAAACACAGACACACACGCACGCACAAACTCATATAGACACACACATAGAACACACACACACACACACACTCACATTGGCACACACTAGTAACACACGGCAAGAAAAACACACCGAGAGACAGACACACACATATTGGCACATACAGATGGACTTTAGACACATTCAGATAAACATTTACACAGACACACACACACACACATTAGCACACACAGTTAAGACACAGCCAGACAAATACGTACAGAGACAAACACACAGAGAGACACTCACGCAGACACATACATACTTTAGACACATCCAGATACACACACACACACGCGCGCAGACAGACACACTGGCACACACAATTAAGACATATCCAGACAAACACATACAGAGACAGATACTAACGCACACACATTGGCACACACACACACAGATATGACACACCCAGATAAACACACACACACTTTCACCCATACAGACACAGACACTAACGCACACACATTGGCACACACAGATAAGACACACACAGACACCCATACAGACTCAGACACTAACGCGCACACAGATAAGACACACCCAGATAAAGATATACACACACCCATTAATCGAGAGATAAAAGAAAAAAAAAAAAAAAAGAAGAAGAGGAAGAAGAGGAAGAAGAAAGCAACCAAAGTATGAGTTGTCAGTTTCTTCAAACGACGATATTTTTTTTTTCTCCTTTGGAACGTCATTTAGCGTCTGTCTTCCCGATCCTCCGATCCATTACATTCTATTGATCATATTTGACTTCTTCATTCTTTATTGTGAAAGGTGGCAGGATAGTGGTTCCTTGACGCAACTGTTGGTTTTTTTTTTTTCTGTGACTGATTTAACCCCAGTAGATCACGTTGTCATATTAGGTAACCTGATCACAGAGTTAGAAAAAAGCAATATCTATCAACATTCACTCATATCTGGATTATTGCCCTATTTGTTTATAAATAGATAATATTGCAAGTGAAAAACAAAAAAAATCCCACTCACTTAAAAAAAAAAAAAAAAAGTAAAGTGCGCCCGTCACGCCAAGTGGCGTATAGGGAATATGGTGTTAGTGACCATAAATTTTACAGACCTTCGGCACATGATTTTTGGGGTAATGTGGTCGGTATTACGCCCGTGCCGCTTTACTTTCCCAGGAAAAAAAAAATCCGGTACCCATTAACGGCTGGGTGAACCTGGAAGCCGTTGGTTGGGATCGAACCCTACCTCTTGTCCTTTGTAGTCCAGTTCACTAACCACTGAGCTGTCGCGGCTCCATCCTACTCACTTAGTCCTACCAATCTATAAGCCCTCCGGCACACAAAGACACCACTAGAGTTCGCCACTAATGTCTGACTTCAGCGTCACTAGAATTCGCCACTATTGTCTGACTTCAGCGTCACTAGAACTCGCAACTATTGTCTGACTTCAGCGTCACTAGAATTTGCCACTATTGTCTGACTTCAGCGTCACTAGAATTCGCCACTATTGTCTGACTTCAGCGTCACTAGAATTCGCCACTATTGTCTGACTTCAGCGTCACTAGAATTCGCCACTATTGTCTGACTTCAGCGTCACTAGAATTCGCCACTATTGTCTGACTTCAGCGTCACTAGAATTCGCCACTATTGTCTGACTTCAGCGTCACTAGAATTCGCCACTATTGTCTGACTTCAGCGTCACTAGAATTCGCCACTATTGTCTGACTTCAGCGTCACTAGAATTCGCCACTATTGTCTGACTTCAGCGTCACTAGAATTCGCCACTATTGTCTGACTTCAGCGTCACTAGAATTCGCCACTATTGTCTGACTTCAGCGTCACTAGAATTCGCCACTATTGTCTGACTTCAGCGTCACTAGAATTCGCCACTATTGTCTGACTTCAGCGTCACTAGAATTCGCCACTATTGTCTGACTTCAGCGTCACTAGAATTCGCCACTATTGTCTGACTTCAGCGTCACTAGAATTCGCCACTATTGTCTGACTTCAGCGTCACTAGAATTCGCCACTATTGTCTGACTTCAGCGTCACTAGAATTCGCCACTATTGTCTGACTTCAGCATCACTAGAATTCGCCACTATTGTCTGACTTCAGCGTCACTAGAATTCGCCACTATTGTCTGACTTCAGCGTCACTAGAATTTGCCACTATTGTCTGACTTCAGCCACTCTTTCAAGTCCCACAAAAAGTCGCTATTCCTAATTTCTTTATCAAACATACTATACCATGTACGTCTTGGTATTTCTCTTGTTCTAACATCTAGAGTTCAGTAGAGAACTACTCTCGATAAAACTATCTGGGACATTCTATGTAAAAATAAAAGTAAAGTACCCCCGTCACACCAAGTGGCATACAGGGAATATGGTGTTAGTGACTATACATTTTACAGACCTTCGGCACATGATTTTTGGGGTAATGTGGTCGGTATTACGCCCGTGCCACTTTACTTTCCCAGAAAAAAATATCCGGTACCCATTAAACGCTGGGTGAACAGGAAGCCGTCGGTTGGGATCGAACCCTATCTCTTGGGACATTCAATGCGCTTGGTGTTATCTGTGACATCATTTGTAGTGATTTCATCATTGTATTTTAATCTTCTATTTGTTAGCTCTCTGTGGAGCTCCGAGTCTTAACAAACACATTCCAAGCTGCTCTGTTTCTTGCCATTCAATTAAGATCGTTTCATGTCTTCTCCATTCTCTTCCTCTCTGCTTCCACCCGTCTTCTCCAAGTATATTTTTATATTCCTCTTTGTCTCTTTCCTCGGGGATTCCAAGAAAGGTCATTCGTGTAATAGTCTCAGATGGCTTCCGCATTGTATGTTAAAAATACATGTAAATTATCTACGACGGACTTTGTGTGTATGTGGGTGTGTGTGTGTGTGTGTGTGTCTATCGACTAACTCATGTTTTGGTTAAATTTCACACACTGCTGAAAAAAATGGACTCAGAATTGAACCCGCTCCCGTCTGATTGGAAAACAAATGATGCAATCCACTAGGCCACTCGCTGTGGAAAAAAAAAAAGTGGAAAAAAAAAAAATCTAAAAACAAATGCTGCTACTTTGTGAGTTTAAGTCCCGAGGGAAGTGATACTATAAGATTACATTTACATTGTTAGAGTTTGGTGTCTCTTACCTCAAATCCATGGACATCTAAGAGGATAGCAAAGTTGGTCATGTGATCACATTTGCATGAAGTGTGTGTTTTGTTGGTCGCCAACACGCTACAGCCGTCTTGAGACCAGAAGCCAAATTTAGGACTGAGGAAAATAATTGTGTTTTGTATTTGGCCGTGAAGCTTTGTATGTGGTTGGTTGTGGTGAATGTCACCTGGCATAAATCGCAACCATCTCCCTGTGTTATCATGGCAACGGTTGGAATGCTAGATGACACTAATGTGCAAGTACGGCAATAATTGTGGAAATTAAAGACGACAAATCAATAGCACTGTGAGTAATAGTAACGATATTAATTGCAGTGATTATTATAGTAACATTAATAGAAAGTTACATTTCAGACAGAGAGAGAGAGAGAGAATGATATTATGCAAACCAATGTTTGTTAAAGGAAATAATGCCGGTAGTCATCGAATAAATGTAGAAGAAGATGAAGATATTAATTTCATGACAATTATTTATTTATATCACTGTTATATTAACAATAGAATCTCAAAGCAAGACCTCAAATAGCAGCCAGAAAGTAAAAGAAAAAGAGGCCGATTTAGAGAAAGACTAAAAATAACACTGCAGCGAGAGGCAATAACAGCAGTCATCTGTTCGTCAGGATTGAGCAACTCGCGTAGAACATAGTCCTGTGGCGAGATACAACGCGGGTCCCATGCAAGGTCTGATCATTCACCCTTGGGTACACATAGTCTAGAATGTCTGCCCTATGTGCCGTCTTCGACTCCATAGGACAATAGAAAGATATTGGCCTACCATCAATTTAAAAAGATAAGGTGAAATATTACCCATAATCGTTTCACTGTTCTTGCCTCTTCTACGCCTGGAACAATTCCTACTCTTTCGTGTCTGGTGCCCCCGGAATTTATTATTTTGTATTTATTAAAATACAGTTCGCCTGATCTAGTGTGTTTCATCTCACATAATCCTAATAAATGAGTATCCATCTATTCCAATTCCATTCTGATATTATCAAATTGTCCATTTTGCAAGTGTCCTAGTTTTTCAATTTCTCATCCGCAGAATGTCTCTTGTTGGTAGTTCGCTTACAATATCTTATTGACGGTCGAGTATTACCCATACCCTATGATATCCCCTACCGGACGACGGTATTCTATTATAGCCACCATAACCTTTTGGCTGCATATAATGAGAAAGGGATAGATGGAACATTTTTGTGACAACTGGAAAAAAAAATTCATGGTATAAGAAATAATGAAAATGTTCTGAAAGAGGTCACAGCAAAAAGAGAGCTAATTTCCAATATTAGGAAGAAACAATCATCATTTTTTGGCCATGTAATGAGAAGAGAACAGCTGGAATATATTGTAACAACTGGAAACAATTGAGGGACGAAGAGATAGAGAGAAGCAAAGAGAAAAAATACCAGACAGCGAGAATGGCTTGGCAGAAGGTCAACATACAAAAATGATAAATAACTGTCGAGATCGAAAGTTGTGGAGAGACATGATCATCTACGCCAGCAGGCCCGGTACTTGATGATGATGATAAGAGATAAGGAGAAACAGAGAGAGAAAAGGTTACCAATTTTATAAAATGGCATGATAGGGCGTTTTAGCATTAGAATCGATAAACAACTGTAGAGACAAAAAGTTATGGAGAAACTTGCGCTAGCATGAACATGGTACATGCATAATGATAAGATACCAGTTAGCACTCAATAAAAAGAAACACACAGGCCCAATCATTTAGGTCTCTTTTAACGAAATAAAACAAGATTAATGTAAATAACAAAGCGAAGCGGTCTTATCTTTTTCCACTACCACTTTTGCAATGAAAGAGATATTTTCTCTTAGATCTATGAAAATGGTGAAAGTGGCTAGCTGCAACGGCTTTCTTGAATTTCCAGATTTGCGGGGGGGGGGGGGGGGGGGTTTGATTTGGAACTTGTCTTGACCAGATCCACTTCTGCCCTTGGTATTTAAATCAGTGAATCAATACCACCACGGAGATTCTAGCCCCAGCCGGCCTGATCCCAGACATTGACTCAGCTTTGGGCGATCGCTGGCGTTTGAGCTCCCGCTATGGTGAACTTAAAGGCGGACTGCACTCGCAACAAACTCATATTTCTATTTCCAACAGATGCTGAAAGGTTATCACGTGATATTTCATCTCGCTCGCTAGTTATTGCCCTCTTCGAACTCGCGCTATTCTACTCCGACCTACTTTAACTCCCACTTCTTAGAAATCATTACCTACACATTCATCAATCAAATGTGTCAATCTCTTAAAAAGCGACCATAAACAGCCTGTCATATTACATCTTCTTTGTTATGCTGAAGTCGGATGTGTTGGGCCGAAAGACGCAAATATCACAGTTATACTGCAAACCACAACACAACTCAGACACGCCCACTTAACGTCCCTTTTTTTCGTTCGCCAGCTTTTTACCTCTGACGAAGTCCCTAGAGACTAGGAACTGTATTTTGCGTGTTAATCCATTTTTCCCTGGCAGCCGTGTGCACAGGGATCTCTCGCCGCACAGGCAGAGAACTCCGACTTCGGAGGTACTCATATGTTTTCCGTCGATGAGTAATTGGCGTTTCAAGCCGGGCCTCGCTGCTGAGACCAGGAGTGATTGCCGCAGAAAGAAATCATAAATGAAAATCCCAACCGGTGTAGCCAGGATTTGAACCCACAACCTCTTTGTCTCGAGGCCAGCGTCTTGCCTCGAGACCAACCAGTCCCCCTAACGTCCTTTTAAAAGCAGATGAGGAAGAGGTATGATCCATTAGTCATCGGGTGAACCCAAACGACATCTTTGTTATGTTCCACAGTTGTCGCTGTTGGTTTATAATTAAAACATAAAGAGACTTCATTAAACAGCATCTAAAGAGCGTTCTGAAGGCTGCAATACTTACTTTTGTCGGAGGTTCCAGAACGAACATAATCGAGTGTACCTGCTGTCCACATCCTGGTGGGGGAAGATGATAATCTCACGTCATTACATTTAATGTCCAGTGTTTTTAACAAAGAAGAAGACAAAGTGTTAAGTGCATATTTTGTGTCAGGTATTAAGAGAGAACTAGATCTAGTGTTAAGTGTACATTTTGTGTCAAGTATTAAGAGAGAACTAGATAAAGTGTTATGTGTACATTTTGTGTCAAGTATTAAGAGAGAACTAGATAAAGTGTTATGTGTACATTTTGTGTCAAGTATTAAGAGAGAACTAGATTAAAGTGTTATGTGTACATTTTGTGTCAAGTATTAAGAGAGAACTAGATAAAGTGTTATGTGTACATTTTGTGACAAATATTAAGAGAGAACTAGATAAAGTGTTATGTGTACATTTTGTGTCAAGTATTAAGAGAGAACTAGATAAAGTGTTAAGTGTACATTTTGTGTCAAGTATTAAGAGAGAACTAGATAAAGTGTTAAGTGTACATTTTGTGTCAAGTATTAAGAGAGAACTAGATAAAGTGTTATGTGTACATTTTGTGTCAAGTATTAAGAGAGAACTAGATAAAGTGTTATGTGTACATTTTGTGTCAAGTATTACAGAGAGATGTACATAAAGTATTGACGCGCATATTTATATTTTATTATATACCACGTGGTAATATGTACTAAGAATTAAAAAGATAAGAAAATAAAGTAGTATTTAGCGTACAATTTGTGTCAGAGTATTAAAAGAGAATAGTATATAAAGCGTTAAGTGTACATTTTGAGTCAAATATTAACGAGAGAAGAAGATAACGTGTTTAGTGTACATCTATCATCAAGTATTGTGTACATTTAGCATCAAGCATTGAAAAGAGGTAAAGCAAATATAGAAGAAGTAAATTTACAACACTAGGAAAAAACCACAAATAATCAAGCACAGAATAAAACAAAGAACAACAGGCAGCCACAATAAGGATCGAACCCGTACTCCTTGACGCTGCGCCTTGTCACGGAGACTATGTATTATGGCACACTGGGAACTTAACAACCTAAACAAAAAGTAGCTATCATCAGCGATGTCTTTCGCACTCGTCACCTCATGACTACAGCATATGGTTACGAACATACAACAACGATTGTTGTAAACACCCTTCTTCCTCAGAAATGATTGACTGATATGTCGCCTCGAGTGGAGTGGTTCCATTTACAATAATAATCATTTATTACGATTTGTGTCCTCTCTAAAGCAAAGATAACTTTGGATGAAGAACATCGGTGTTAGAGGTTCAGGGTCAGATGTAGCAGCACATCATGTGAAAGGAGGTCACGAAACAAAACAAACTGAGTGAATGTTTTTTAGTTGACCTATGCACGAAACAAAACAAATTGAGTGAATGTTTTTTTAGTTGACCTATGCACGAAACAAAAGAAATTGAGTGAATGTTTTTTAGTTGACCTATGCACGAAACGAAACAGATTGAGTGAATGTTTTTTAGTTGACCTATACACGAAACAAAACAAATTGAGTGAATGTTTTTTAGTTGACCTATGCACGAACTCATCAGCGCAAACACAAAACTTAGACTATTCAAATCAAATGTACTATCAACCCTTACGTATGCATGTGAAAGCTGGAAAACAACAAGAGATATAGAAACAAAGTTGAACGCATTCGAAAATAAATGTCTAAGGAAAATACTTGGTATAGCGTGGAACGAATTCAAAACAAACGAGGAAATTAGAGAAATCGCCAATCAACCACTAATATCTTCAGTAATCAAGAAAAGACGATGGTCATTTGTTGGACATGTGATGAGAAGAGATAATAACCGAATAGCAAAGCAAGCCCTCGTGTGGGAAACAACAGGTAAGAGGAAAAGAGGAAGACCCAGAGAGACACTGAGAAAAACATTGATGAGAGAGACAAGAGCAGCAGGAATCGGCTCCCTCAATGAGATAGAGCAGTTTGCACAGAACAGAGACAAATGGCAAGATTTGATAAAATATTTTTAAGAGAATTCAAAACTGCTAGAACAAAAATTCAGATAAGAGAGGGAGTATCTTGGTCTATGCCTTTGGGCAGGCTGCGGCTCGAAAGGTCAATAGATAGATAGTTATGCACGAAACAAAACAAATCGAGTGAATGTTTTGTAGTTGACCTATGCACAGCTGCTTGTTTCAAACTCAAGGTGGCCCTTTAAATAGAGCCCTATATAAATATCGCCGCCTTTATTACAGGAAATGACATTAATCTGTCCCTCCCCCCAATTTTTTTAAAACTGAACTTTAATCTGAGTAGGTCCAGTTTGTGACATCACACACAAATGTAACTTTTCCAAACTAAATTAAAACTGTCATGTTAGCAGATGAAAGAAATTAAAAGAAACCCATCAAAACTGAGCTAACCTGACACTTTCTGGTATGAAATTTAAAATGTTTCTATCTCTTAATCGGGCTAAAAAAAAAAAACTTAAGTTGTAACTTCTTCTAATTATCTCTAATGTTCTATATGAACCAGTCATTAAAAAGTAAAGTAGCCCCGTCACGCCAAGTGGCGTATAGGCAAATATGGTGTTAGTGACCCTATATTTTACAGACCATCAGCACATGATTTTTGGGGTAATGTGGTCGGTATTACGTCCGTGCTGCTTTACTTTCCCAGAAAAAAAAATCCGGTACCCATTTAAGGCTGGGTGAACCCGGAAGCCGTCGGTTGGGATCGAACCCTACCCCTTGTCCTTTGTAGTCCAGTTCACTAATAACTGAGCTATCGCGGCTCCCTATATGAACCAGTCATATAGAGATTATTTTTCTGAATGTGCTGGTTAGCAAAGACGACTATAGTCCGTTCAGAAATTCATAATCACACCTGAATTAGCTTTGCGTGATAACCGTTTGTTATTTTCATTTCAAAATTTGCATGTAATCTTAGAATATTGATGACGTTATAGAAATATTTTTTGCTCTGAGAAATTTGATCTAGTTTAAAAGTTTTCTTCTTTAGGCTATATTAAATTCACCCTGTTCGAATTTGACACCATTTTAGGATATATACATTAATTTGTTGCGGTCGTTCACGTAAAATAGTTTGGCTATTGCAGGAACACTAACTTCAGTAAGATCCCGTGCACAAAACTGAATATTGAACGACATGACGCACCACGGCCTTGGGTTTAATTACCGAAGGGAAGGCGAATCTTTATTAATTTTATGAAGACTCAGTAGACAATTTGTTGACCTTAAATACCAACATTTATATCTATAAAACGTTCAGAATCGTTTGCCTAGACATTAATTTATTTTTTTCAAAAACTTATTGTTCATTTGCATTGATCTTTTGAAGTTAGGTTTAGAATACTAATGTCGCTATAAAAATATTTTTTTATCAAAGAAATGTGATCCAGTTTCAAAGATGCCTTATTTAACCTATATTAAAAAAAAGTTAATCGATATTATAAACACCGGCGGGATTATGTAGATGCTTACATCTCACAGCTGATTCTTTAGCATATAGGCATGACCTTCACGGCTGAATGCGCACCGTCCTAAAATAGTTATGTTTCCACTATAAATTTTTATAAAGAAATGTTACATATGAAATTTCCCGTTTAGCACAAAATGACAAAATGACAGTTTATTGTTCAAGACCACCCAAGCAATCAAAAATATGTTATAAGCAAACCAACAACCATTACTTTGAATGGAAGCCTGCTTGAGTCAGTACAGAAGTTCAGCTATCTTGGATCCACTATTACAGCCACACTTTCCTTAGATGAGGAACTAAATGTACGTATTTGAAAGGCAGCGACAACATTTGGGAAACTCACACCAAGAGCATGGAACTATATCAAATTGACTCTACGAACAAAAGTTCTATATATAATTTAAAATTTGTATACTTGCCACCCAGTAAAATTTTATGGACACGCCTATGGGTCATCGTTGCACTAGATTACTGTAAAACATTTTGATTAGGGTCAAAATAATAGTTACATGGGCAAAGATCAAAGGAATTCGCCGCTTTAAGAAAACCGTTATAGCTAGACATCGAGTAACACATATGTTCTCGTGACATGGACATTTTAACACCGTATGCCAAAAATCATGTGAAATCATCAAGAACTTTTTGAATTATAAATCATAACATCTCGGCAAACGATTCTGAACGGACTATAAAATATAATTAGCAAACAGCCGCACATGTTATAGTTCTGAGATATTCAGGAAACGTGCAGTGTTTCTGTGAGAGACTTCTCAATCAAAATGAATGAGATTTGGAGATTCTTGTGACAGATTGTAGCACCGGAAGAAACATCGAGAAATGACACAGCATTAACCAATGGAGAGACAAACAATGTTAATAAAATCAGAAGACAGAAGACATAAAAGAAAGATGATAAAGGCTAGCATCACAAACGAACGTTATTCAATCTGTCTATTTTTTCTATCCAATGATTCAGCCATGAGAGAGGATGCTCAACAAAATAGCACAGAATCTAATACACAAACCACAGATCAATCATGGTTGCTTACTACCAACCATTCTTCAAGGCGCCAAGGGCTATGTATACATAAATACGCTTACAAAGAACTTCTATGTCATAAGCTAGGGAGAAACAGTGAAAGAGAGTCAGACAAAGGATGATCTTGGAGGGGACAGAAAGCCAAACCCTGGGAGATTAAGTGAGTTATGACCATAAACCACGCAAAGTTAAGGACATGCACTGCTGTCCTACAAGACTTACAGGCCACTTGATAATTTATAGGTCCAGGGTGAAGGTTAGAAGGAGGAGAAGAAAAAGTTAATACAAAATACAACAGCCACAAATACACAAGAAATAAAATTACACAATATATAAGTATCATCAAATAAAATACAAAAACGGAAAATAAACAAAAAAAAAAAACAAAAAACAAGAGTATGCAAAATACAACAAAATATACAAACACTTTCTATACAATTAAAAAATACATATAACAAACATTACATCCAGTAAACACTGTACGCATAAAGAATGTAAATAGTCAAGACTTGTACAACAGAAACTACATTCACACAAACCACGAGAAACAAACACTATACACATCAGACACTACATACAACAGGGAACTACAATAGCTCAGTGGTTAGTGAACTGGACTACAAAGGACCGTCGGCAGGGTTCGAGCCAACCGACGGCTTCCGGTTCACCCAGTCTTTAATGGGTACCGGATTTTTTTTCAGGGAAAGTAAAGCGGCACGGGCGTAATACCGACCACATTACCCCAAAAATCATGTGCTGAAGGTCTCTAAAATTTATGGTCACTAAAACCATATTCCCTATTCGCCACTTGGCGTAACGGGGTTCTTTACTTTACTTACTATATACAACAGATACTATGTACAACATACACAGCAAACGTTACATGCCATAATCACTGTCATCAAGACAAAGTACATATAACAAACACAATATATACATATATATGTATAATATCAAACAAGACACACCACATACAGAACTAGCACAAACCTCCAGATGTCTCATAGTAAACGTGACCGACTTTGGCAACCTGACACGGGAAGATCTACCTCCAACAACGGAAGCACTCATCACGTGACTTGCAATCTTTGGTCCCAACTCTTCCTCACGACCTTCAACCTTGCCACTTCCGGTCTTGTTAACCCCGTTATCCAAGTCTCCTGTCAGGCTGCCCTCATCCAGGCTTGACTTTGTAGATGGCGCTACTTTCTGCCTGTTAAAACGCCCAGTCATGATCTCAGACATGGCGTAGTGCGTTAAAAACACAAGTCTGGCTAGATTTCCTGTTGAGAAGAGCCACAAAACAGATCAACATAGCAAACAAATAAAGACTATTTTGTTTGTGCTCGTCAGCTTTATATCTCTAGCGACGTCACGGAGGACTGAATCTTCCGTGAATATAACTTTTTTCCCCTATTATTTTTAAACCAGCAGCCATGTGCTCAGATGTTCCCCGCCGTACAGGCAGATATTCTCCGCCTTCAGGGGTACTCTCATATTTTTATTGTTACTTTTTAACGTTTTCTTGGGTTAATTTTTTTCCCCTATTTTGTCCAGGTAGATGTCATTTTATATTACTCTTTTCCATTTCCAACTGCTTATGGTTCTTTAACTCTTTCTGTACTGAAGCTTTTTATCAATGCAATGGACATGATTTCAGAGACAAGATGTTTCATTGTTTTAAGAATCAATCTTCATGTTTATATTTATCCAACATATAACATATTATATATGAATTGTTAGATAACTGAATAAGGTATTAGATTTCACCAATACCAAGATGATACAAGACATGTAAAAAGAATATGGTTTGATGACGGTTCACACTAATCAAATTGAGAGTGACGCACAGTGAGGCGAAACGTAAGGAAAGAGTTAACGTGCTAAGAGCGCACAAAGAACCTCCTGTTTTTTCACCGCTTTCAGAGAGGACTAGACATCGGATATCACTGTACAGAGACAAGGGAAGGTAAAGCTGATTCGATTTCTTTTGTTTAAATTGTCCACAAACTGATGCTGGAATGTAACCAGAGACCTTCTTGTCCAGAGGCCGTCTTGAATGTAGACCACCCAGCCCCCATTTAGACAAGTAAATACAGGATGTCGCTACATAACCTGACATTTTCTCAAAAATCCTGACATAACAAAAGATATAGCAATGACATTGAATGGGAAGTGAAAAGAAATGTGTGTGCGGCGCCTATTTGTTGTGATGCACCTGCCTAGCACATCCTATACTTGACAATGGAAACGAATATTATTGAGTTGTGTCTATTTTCGTAAAGCTGTAATGTAAATTGAGTACAGTGATTATATGTCCGCTTCTTTACATATCGCGGTCCTGCCTGATTACATGCGGTTTCCTCTTCACTCCGTCATATTTCACTTCTGGGAAGTTCCTAGCATCTAGGAGTAGAATTTTGTGTGTTAATCCATTTTTCAATGGCAGCAGTGTGCACAGGGTTCCCTCGCCACACAGGCAGATAACTCCGACTTCGGGGGTACTCTTATTTCTTTCATCCTTGAGTAATTGGCGTTTTAAGCCAGGCCTCGCTGCTGAGATCAGGAGTGGTTGACGCAGAGAGAAATCATAAATAAAAATCCCGACTAATGCAGTCAGGATTTAAACTCATAACCTCTCTCCGTCTGGAGACCGGTGTCTTCCATCGTGACCAACCAGTCCCCCTTCTCCCAGTCATCTTTTATACATAATCTTTTCATAAATAATTTTCTAGACAGCAAATACGTATCTTCTTTACAATTGTAACATAATTTCTGTCTGTTCGTGCTCCGTAAAGCTAATAACGGGTGACATCATAAGATCAGGAACTGCATATTCAAGAAACATCCTCTACTCATCATTCTCACGAACCCATGTTGAGTGGTTTACATATAACATCCCGGGTTAGAATCCCGTCACATAATGGACATTTTTCTTCAAAGTCCGTGGTTTTTCGTGACTTTACCATCCCCCAGTCGTTTGGTAGTGAAATCCGAAGTTTAGCCCTTTTGAATAAGGCGAAAAACAGGAGGTCTCGTGTGAACTCTGAGCAAGTTAAAGAATCAGTGGTGGCTTATAGATGAAATTTTTTATTATACCAAAAATGGCCGCCGCCATTTGTGCAGTAATGTAAAATCTAACAAGTTCCATAACAGATCGGATGAACCGGGCTGAAGAACGCAACATCGCGGATTGTCGTAGACGAGCGACACAATGCACCTGCGTCAGCGTTACGGGTGTGCGCTGAAAAAAATGAAGACAAGTCCATGGTAATAAACGAGTTGTTGGACTTGCTTCAAGGATGTCAATGACAAATAATCAACAACATAAAAAAATATGGATCAAAGCAGGATCGAACCCGTACTCAGTGGCACAGCGCCTTGCCACGAAAAGCCAAACGCTAGGGAACACTGCCACTCAGCTTAACTAAAAAAATTAGCTATCGTGTCTTTTCGCGAAGGTGTTCTCATGACTATAGCATAAGGCAGCGATCACAGCTCGGAAAATATTTTTCCTGTTAAGGCAAGTATCTCCTGGATATGGTAGGGCTGAATACTTGCGTTGCAGACAAACATTTAGGACGAAACAGCACGAATAGTAGTTTCCAGTGGTTTCAGACTGGAGACAAATAATAATAAATTAATATTATTATAGAGGGAAACTTCCGCCTCGGATGATGTTGATTATTTCTAATTTTTTCCGAGTGCTGTAAACATACCTCTTCCTCTGAATTGATTCGCTGATTATCGCCTCGGAAGTTTCCCTCTATAATAATATTCATTTACTATTATTTGTCTTTAAGATGTCAGTAGCGAGAACGTTAGAACTTGACAAGGAAGATATAACGAAGTCTCTCTTGATTTAGTCTACTCTTCTGGCGCCTTTCGTCATGGAGAATGTTCTAGTCAATGCTCCGATGGTGCTCATCATGTCTGCGATTTCATTGATTTATCCATTTAAGGCTTTTAGGTATGACACTTGAGTCAAGCAAGGGCAGTGAAAGCTAGAGCAATGAAACTAGACATAATGAAAATTAAAGCAACGAAACTAGATATAGTGAAAGCTAGAGCAATGAAACTAGGTATGGTGAAAGCTAGAGCAATGGAACTAGGTATGATGAAAGCTAGAGCAATGGAACTAGGTATGATGAAAGCTAGAGCAATGGAACTAGGTATGATGAAAGCTAGAGCAATGAAACTAGGTATGATGAAAGCTAGAGCAATGGAACTAGGTATGATGAAAGCTAGAGCAATGGAACTAGGTATGATGAAAGCTAGAGCAATGAAACTAGGTATGATGAAAGCTAGAGCAATGGAACTAGGTATGACGAAAGCTAGAGCAATGGAACTAGGTATAATGAAAGCTAGAGCAATGAAACTAGGTATGATGAAAGCTAGAGCGATGAAACTAGGTATGGTGAAAGCTAGAGAGATGAAATTAGATAGGGTGAAAGCTACAGCAATGGAGCTAGGTATGGTGAAAGCTAGAGCGATGAAATTAGATAGGGTGAAAGCTACAGCAATGGAGTTAGGTATGGTGAAAGCTAGTGCAATGGAACTAGGTATGATGAAAGCTAGAGCGATGAAACTAGGTATGGTGAAAGCAAGAGCGATGAAATTAGATAGGGTGAAAGCTGCTGCAATGGAACTAGGTATGGTGAAAGCTAGAGCAATGGAACTAGGTATGATGAAAGCTAGAGCGATGAAAATAGGTATGGTGAAAGCTAGAGCGATGAAATTAGATAGGGTGAAAGCTACAGCAATGGAGCTAGGTATGGTGAAAGCTAGAGCAATGGAACTAGGTATGATGAAAGCTAGAGCAATGAAACTATAGTATGATGAAAGCTAGAGCAATGGAACTAGGTATGATGAAAGCTAGAGCAATGGAACTAGGTATGATGAAAGTTAGAGCAATGAAACTAGGTATGATGAAAGCTAGAGCAATGAAACTAGGTATGATGAAAGCTAGAGCAATGGAACTAGTTATGGTGAAAGCTAGAGCAATGGAACTAGGTATGATGAAAGCTAGAGCAATAAAACTAGGTATGACGAAAGCTAGAGCAATGGAACTAGGTATGATGAAAGCTAGATGAAATTAGACATGGTGAAAGCTAGAGCGATGAAACTAGGTATGGTGAAAGCTAGAGCAATGGAAATAGGTAAGGTGAAATCTAGAGCAATGGAACTAGGTATGGTGAAAGCTAGAGCAATGGAACTATGTATGGTGAACGCTAGAGCAATAAAACTAAGTATGGTGAAAGCTAGAGCAATGGAACTAGGTATGGTGAAAGCTAAAGCAATGGAGCTAGGTATGGTGAAAGCTAAAGCAATGAAACTAGATATCGCGAAAGCTAGGGCGATGAAATTAGACATGGTGAAATTTAGAGCGATGAAACTAGGTATGGTGAAAACTAGAACAATGAAACCAGGTAAGGGGAAAGCTAGCTCAATGGGACTAGAAATGGCCAGAATGTTGAAATGGACAGAGTACCTTGTGTCTATCTTGAATAAAGTTAATTCGATTACATTATGAATCGTTACATTTATAGACACATCGGTAACAATTTGAGAAACCCTGTTAAAACTAATCTGTTAAAATATGTTCTTACCTTCAGTTAAGCTCTTCAACGTATCCACAGGAATTGAAAATGAGTTGTCGCTCTGATTAGAATTATAAACAAGGTTCTCCACCTCTCCCTCAAGCAAGTTTAAGTCGACAACTCGCACCTCAACCTCTAAGAAATATTTACAACATAGAATGTACTTGTTGAAAGTGGTAGGTAAAGTGTAAGAGAATGTATTCACGTACTCTGTAATGTGCTAGATAATACATAAAAGAAAAGTACAAGATAATCTTGTAGCCATGATATGCATCCAAAAATATCTTCGTGGTAGTCTCAACAATTAAATTGACACACAAAGACCCAGTTCTGTCTCAATCAAAAATAAAACCCGTATATTCAGTTAGCAGTAACTCTTTAGCGCGCGCGCGCACACACACACACACGCACATATATGTAAGTTAGTTATAGAAGTCAGCAAGTCAGCACAGTATAGAGGTCTTCACTCACAAAAGCATCCCCAATATCTACATAGTAAAGTAAGTAACGTACCCCCCGTCACGCCAAGTGGCGTATAGGGAAATATGGTGTTAGTGACCCTATATTTTACAGACCTTCAGCACATGATTTTTGGGGTAATGTGGTCGGTATTACGCCCGTGCTGCTTTTACTTTCCCAGAAAAAATCCGGTACCCATTTAAGGCTGGGTGAACCCGGAGCCGTCGGTTGGGATCGAACCCTACCCCTTGTCCGTAGTAGTCCAGTTCACTAACCACTGAGCTATCGCGGCTCCTACTAATTTTTAGGGAATTAGTAAAACCACGGCTGTTGCCGTGGTAAGCCAACCGCCTATCGATTGCGCTAACCGGACACCAATATCTACATGCTGCTCAAAAAAAATAAAAAACATTTGTTACGTTGACTTGGCCACTTACGCCGTATAGTAAGATGGCCAAGCCAAAGGATATACATTATGGTCAACTAGCAGATGGCAAAAAGAACTTAGAGGCGCCCAAAACTTCGATCTATAGACGTATGTAAACGTGACATGGAGAATCTGAATATAAACCCTGCAGCCTGGGAAGACATAGCCGCAGACCGAAATATTTGAAAACACACTCCAACTGAAGCATAAAGCAGACAAATTCATAGAAAAAGATAATTTACAGCGAAAGAAAAGGAAAAAAAATAACATTTCCTCGGGACGCTGCAAAATCCATTGTCAACTATGGCTGACGGAGGTTGCTACTCTGTTGTGTCTGTCTGTCTGTCTGTCTCTCTCTCTCTCTCTCTATATATATATATATATATATATATATATGTATGTATAATCAGGTTGCATGTCATTTGTAGAATGTTGCGTTCACCACAGACCGTTTGAAAGAATCTGTTTCTAGCCAGATCCCCCACGTCTTATATTGTCATGTTCAGTTTCTTTGATGTCACGAAACACCATATTTGCTCGAGATATAAAATGAGGTAAGGCATCCTCTCTCCATATCTGTTCAACATCATGTGACAGACTTGTGAAATTCGATCATTTCATAATAAACAGCAAAATTATTTTAAAAATCATATCAATATATATATATATATATATATATATATATATATAGAGAGAGAGAGAGAGAGAGAGAGAGAGCAAGAGAGGGAGAAAGCAAGAAAAAAGACAGACAAATCTGGGAGAAAGTGTAGCAAGTAATGTAAATACTCTTGGTCTCAAGTGCACACTGTTGGTTGCGCTACAAAGTCTGCCAGGAGTTTGTTACTAAAAAAAATGTGACCATTAAGTCTTCAGTCCTCTAGCAATACTTCCACACGAAGTGTATCATACTGTCCACCGTAGGTCTATCTCTTCCACATCAAATGATACATAGTCAATATCAGCAATGGAATCTTAAACCATTCTACAGAATCAAAGTATAGATGCATTTCATACATGACACCAGCATAAAATAATTCAAAGTTCAAATTCAATACATGACATCAATAATACAATTCGTGTGTTAGTGTATTATTGAGGAAAAAATAGTAATCATTCAACAATGACATATCTAAATTAGATTGCATATCAGGCCCTTAAAATCTGTATTGGTGATCTTACAAAACTGGGAAAAAAACAATTAACACATACAATTTCGAATATGGAATATGTTAGTACAATGTACGTCTATGGCAAGACCTGTGAAATCATATGAATAAATAATTAATAAATCAACAATATAATGGTCACCACAGCGATATGAACTACAGCCTCAACAAAGTCTGTAAACAAACAATAGATAACATCAAATAATACAAACAATACTATTTTCATAACAGATTTGAGGAAACAAATTGAGCATACAGCAAATATAATAATCATAAATATGAAATAGCCGAACTTGTAATCAACAAATAACAAAATGTAACCTTAATCAATGTACCAAGATGGTCACTGCTATCTGTCATCAACTAATGTCATTATTGATTAACCAATGTAGACGTTGCACATTCTATCTATCCTGATATTCATTAACTAATTGTTGTATTTTATTGTGGACCTCCGGACACCTTAGGTTTGTTAGTAATTGATAAAGTTGTCACCTTTGATGGCGATGGTAAACTTAATTGTATCTAATTCCTGACACGAGCCAGTTCTCACGACTTCACCTTCGACCGATAAGACCTGATACTTTACAACATTATAACCCAGTAGATGTCTTGCCATCCACCCAGCAAAACCCATCCATCCATTCATGTTTCGCCTCAAAAGTAAAAAAAAAGTAAGTACCCCATCACGCCACAAGAGGTAGGGTTCGATCCCAATCGACGGCTTCCGGGTTCACCCAGCCTTTAATGGGTACCGGATTTTTTTCTGGGAAAGTAAAGCGGCACGGGCGTAATACCCACCACATTACTTCAAAAATAATGTGCTGAAGGTCTATAAAATTTATGGTCACCAACACCATATTTCCTATACGCCACTTGGCGTGACGGGGGTACTTTACTTTTTTTTTTACTACCCCATCGCGCCAAGTGGCGTATAGGGAATATGGTGTTAGTGACTATACATTTTACAGACCTTCGCACATGATTTTTGGGGTAATGTGGTCGGTATTACGCCCGTGCCGCTTTACTTTCCCAGAAAAAAATTCGGTACCCATTAAAAGGGTGAACCGGAAACCGTCGGTTGGGATCGAACCCTACCCCTTGTCCTTTGTAGTCCAGTTCACTAACCACTGAGCTATCGCGGCTCCCTCGTTCGCCTCAAGTATTGTCTGTATCTGCAATATCATTTCTTGAATACATTTTACTGTTTTATTTTTAGTTTTTGCAGAGGCCCTTATAGTTTTGCCCTGTAGTGTTGTACATATGGACCAATGGATTTTCCTGGGTATACTGTATTGAATACAGTCTTGACGTACATGTTCAGCAATCAAGCTTGTCCACATATGGCTATGGAGTCAATTCTGGCTCGAATAATGATAATGTGTTCCCATTTATTCATATTATGGTAGTCAAGTGAGGTTTATTGATTTACAACTTGGCAGCGGAACACCTGTACAGATTAACGTTTCTGACGTGTCTCCGCCATGAAGTGATAAGGAAGCACGCGTATCCCATAATTCCCAGAGATATAACGGTGGTAGCAATGACATCACACGAGTCATCCAAGTTGAACAGGTTGAAAGGCTTCGGCCAGATAAAGAGAAAAACAAATATTTTGAAATCGAATGCACAGACATAGCATTCCAAACATAGCAGGTCCAACGTAATTGTCACCATGGTGACGTTGCAAGCATGTCCTCAACATATTGTGAATAGAGAAGACTATTTTTGGATATCTTCAATGCCAGACCAGGACACGCTGTACAGAGATGTCTCCAGCCTCTAGATACCTAATGCTTTCTTTTAACTGATTACGATTAATGTCTATATAGCGTGCGCAGCAAAATAAAACGGCATCTAAATAGTTAAAATTAACATGCATTTTTATCTAACTAAACCAGCCTTCTAATGTATAATGTTTACCGATTATTGTTACAATAGCTCACCCAAGTTCTCATTCTTTGTGACCATAACAGTTGGCATGTCAAATTTCTCCGCCATGGATACTGCCGCCATTTCCATAGCAACAAGAAGGGAAGACGCAGACCTTACTCTATCCTCTGGAGACATTCCATCCCACAAGGCCGACTTGTTACCGGAAACTAGATTACTTCCGGTTTTGACAATGTTCTGAAAATCCAGTGAGGTCATATTGGGGGGTTAATAACGTTCGTATATGATGTGTGGGTCCTGTCTACATAAAGTATTCGTCACGGGACCCCCCCCCCCCCCACCCCCCTCCAGGTTAATAAACACAGAATAAATATCCTTTGTCCTGTCAAATCAATGTAGCAGTCACCGATATTTATAAATATGGTAAGATTGAGGGTGAGATGGCTGTAGAGAAAGAACATTTCAGTAAATGGAGATAAAGAAATGGGACGAGAGTAAAAAAGAGAGGGGAGGAGAGTGGGAAAGAGATGAGCAAGATGAAGAGAGAGAGAGAGAGAGAGATGAGAAGGGAAGAGACGAGAAGTAGCAAGAGATGGAGATAGATAAGAATGAGAAATAATGAGTTAGGAGAGAGTGAGAGGGAGGGGTGGAGAGGACGATAAATGGTGACATATAAAAGTAAGAAATAGAGGAGCAGGGAAAGAGAGACTGAGAAACACGAGTAAGTAAAGAACACCCCGTCACGTCAAGTGGCGTATAGGGAATATGGTGTTAGTGACCATGAATTTTACAGACCTTCAGCACATGATTTTTGGGGTAATGTGGTCGGTATTACGCCCGTGCCGCTTTACATTCCCAGAAAAAAAAATCCAGTACCCATTTAAGGTTGGGTGAACAGCCTCTATCATGTACACGTGCTGTGGTGCGAAACAGCCTGAGAGATAAGATCAAAAGGAAGACGGGGGGGGGGGAGCAAAACTGGGAGCAATTCTCGCCATAGAGTACATACAGAAACAACTGATACAATGATTTGTCCATACGAGCCTTTAATAAACGTTAGGAGAACATCAGACTCAACGGTAAAGCACGAAAAAGATGGATTGATGGAATGTTAGAAATACTAAAAAAAACATAACAGTGGGAGAAGACAACATAATAAATAGAAACAGACATCAAATTATATCTTCCCTCGACGCTTAATGGCAAATGAGGAAGGAAAGAAGGTGGAAAAAGAAAAGGAGGAAGAGCAGAAGAAGAAGGAAGAAGAGGAAAGAAGGAAGAAGGAAGAGGAAGAAAGAGGAGCAGAAGAAGATTTGTCATATTTCTACACCTAATTCATTATTCCCAAATGAACTACACCTAATTCATTCTTCCCAATGAACTACACCTAATTCATTATTCCCAAATGAACTACACCTAACTCATTCTTCCCAATGAGCTACACCTAATTCATTCTTCCCAAATGAACTACACCTAATTCATTCTTCCCAAATGAACTACACCTAATTCATTCTTCCCAATGAACTACACCTAATTCATTATTCCCAAATGAACTACACCTAATTCATTCTTCTCAATGAACTACACCTAACTCATTCTTCTCAATGAACTACACCTAATTCATTCTTCCCAAATGAACTACACCTAATTCATTCTTCTCAATGAACTACACCTAACTCATTCTTCCCAATGAACTACACCTAACTCATTCTTCCCAATGAACTACGCCTATAGGTGTAGTAACAATCTTCCACTACTCACCTGGATCACGATCTCCACCAGCTTCTTGTCGTTGACTCCAGGTTCTCTTTTTGCCTGGGTCAAGGCTGTCAGCACTCGCGACAAAACGATCACGTCTTCCATTGAGTTGGCCTCTGACCCTGTGACTTGAGTTAACACCGAGGTCAGATCTACTATTTTTTCAACTGATATCGGTGACCCTCCAACGCCTGTTTCCAGTGATTTTGTCTATGGAGAGAGTTGTATTGTTCCATGTAAAAATGGGCTTTCAAGTTAAAATTAGAACTCAGAATGCGAATGGTGGCCTCGACAAAGGGCTGGAATTAGACATTGATAAATGATAGCCACCTTTTTAGGTAGCTGAGTTGTGTGCTGTCACCAGATTTGTTTAATATTTATAGTGAGATTATTTTAAGATCCATAAGGGGCATGCCTGGAATAACAATTGGAGGTCATAATATAAATAATCTAAGGTATGCTGATGATACAAACAGGACAATTCCAATATATAAAACAAGGAGTCAGACAAGGCTGTGTTCTGTCACCTGACTTGTTTTCACTTTACAGCGAATATATTATGAGATCAATAGTAGACAAAAAAGGAATTGAAGTCAACGGTCACAACATAAATAATTTGCGATATGCGGATGACACAGTCTTAATAGCAGAGACAGAGAACGAACTACAAGAAATGATAGACGTAATAGTAGAAGAAAGCAACAAGAAAGGTCTCAGTCTGAATAGTAAGAAAACAGAAGTAATGGTTATATCGAAGAAACAATCATCACCATCATGCAGCATAAAAATAAACGAGACAAATCTAAAACAAGTGCAACGCGTCAAATACTTGGGCACAATAATAACATCAGATGGAAGATACACCACAGAAATAAAAAGTAGAATAGCTCAGGCCAAAATAACATTTCAGAAAATGAAAAATATCTTATGCAACAAATCTATGTCAATAGAAATGAGAAAGAGAGTTCATCAGTGCTATATACAACCAATTCTGACCTATGAAGCGAATCGTGGACAGTAGACAAACAAATGAAAAAACGGTTAGAGGCCACAAAGATGGGATTTCTCAGAAGAATGTTAAAAGTTCCCTGGACAGATAAAAAGACCAATGAGGAAGTTCTCAAAGAGGCCAACACAAAAAGGGAGCTCTTAAAAAACATCAGAAAGAAGCAATCAACATTTTTTGGGCACATCATGAGAAGAGGAAAGTTGGAATACTTGGTTACAACTGGCAAAATAAAAGGAAAGAGAGATCGCGGACGACAAAGAGAGAAAATACTGGATAGCTTGGTGTCATGGCATGGAAAACAGTCAACAACAGAACTGATACGATGCACTGTATATAGAAGATTGTGGAGAGACATGATCACCTACGCCAGTAGGCCCGGTACTTGATGATGATGATGAGTTGGTCATGAGCTCTAGCGTTTGTTTCTCGTGGAAAGGCGCTGCACCGAGGAGTACGGTTTCGATCCTGCTTCGGACTATTTATTGTTCTTTGTTTTGTTTTTTTCTGTTGTTGATTGTTTGTGATTTTCTTCCGAGTGTTGTAAACATACCTCTTCCCCTGAAGTGATTCGCTGGTCTATCGCCTCGGAAGTTTCCCTCCATAAAAATATTCATTTATTATTATTTGTCGCCTGATTTAGACTTGGTTAGGCTATAAACTATTCAGTTAAATGAAACTTTGAGGTTCCATGTTATAAAATGAACACCAGAAGGTCTCAATAATAGATTACATTATAAACAAATGTTAAGTCCTCTCGGATTGCGAGGCTCTTAGCTGTAGCTAGAGAACGATGCTAAAGTAAGGATGCAAAAAGTAAGAGGAGCTTTTGTTGCACTGGGAAACATGTGGAAATCCAAAGAAATTAGGTTAAATGCAAAAATAAAAATTATAATGTTAGGTCAGTCCTATTATATGGCTGTGAAATGTGGAGAACAACAAAAATGACAATTATGAAGATGCAGACCTTGATTAAAGGATTCTTGTGTAGAATAAATTGATGGAAATGGCAGGACAAAATCACTAACATAGAATTATGGAAAAGTACCAGTGGACAAAGAAATACAGCGAAGACGATGGCGCTGGATAGGACACATACTGAGGAAGCTAACTGACAGTATTACACGACACGCCTTATTTTTTCTTATATCTCCGAAGAAAGAAGAAAACAGAGGAAGACCAAAATATTCTTGGAAAGGAGAGGTGGAAGCAGATATGAATATCGTGGAGAAGACATGGAATGATTCTTAAAAGAATGGCAAGAGAAAGAACAGCTTGGAAAGTGTTTGTTGAAGACCTATACTCCACAAGGAGGTGAAAGTGTTTGTTGAAGACCTATACTCCACAAGGAGGTGAAAGTGTTTGTTGAAGACCTATACTCCACAAGGAGGTGAAAGTGTTTGTTGAAGACCTATACTCCACAAGGAGGTGAAAGTGTTTGTTGAAGACAATGAAACTAGAAATGACATGAAAATTAACGTCTCATTACTGTAACATTTGTTAATCGCGTTTACCTGTTGTTAACTAATACAAACGTCATTAACAACTATAACTTTTGAACATGACAATGCCATTTTCCTCTTCAAACTTTGATATCTTATATAATTTGTTCTTTTCGTATTCGTATGTTAGTAACAATCAACTTGAGTTGTTCAACCACGTCTTGTCTGCCTATTTGTCTCCTAATTTACAAATATATCGCTGCAGTAATGCTTGTTTGCGTTCGCCCGATGACTAAAGAAATACACCTCTTCGCCATCCGCCCTTAAAAGAACGTTAAGTAGCGTGTACACGTGTGTGGTTTGCAGTCAAACCATTTGCGACTTTCGGCCCAAAACATTCGACTTCAGTGAGCTATTTTTTAATAGTGCATTGTCTTCCCTCTTCGATCCCTTCTCGTTTGGCCAGACTAGACAGGCTAGTCTGTTACTAGAGGCACCGCAAAGAGGTGGAGTAGGGTCTGAATGGTTTTGGTTCACCGATTCTGGCGCAAGCCAACAGCCGTTAGTCGCTGACAACTTCTAAGCTTGCTGCTGTGCTATAGTAATTACTATAATAAAGATAGTCTTCTTCTACCTTTTTAGCTCCCAGTGAGTACAGGTCTTCAACAAACACTTTCCAAGTCGTTCTGTTTTTTTTCCATTCTTTTAAGATCATTCCATGTCTTCCCCATCATCTTCATCTCTGCTTCTATCTGTCTTCTCCAATAATTCCTTGGTCTTCCTCTTTGTCTTTTCCCCTGGGGATTCCAAAAAGGACCTGATTTGTAATACTCTCAGTTGGCTTCCATAGTGTGTGTCCTATCCAGCGCCATCATCTTCGCTGTATCTCTTTATCCACTGGTATTTGACAAATTTGACAGAATGAATCCTTATCAATCACCATCAAGGGCGTTCTTCTCGAGAATGCATGAAAAAAGACCAAGAGGAAGACCCAGAAGAAGATGGATAGATGCAGTGACAGAGACATGTAACAAAGGAAAGTCACTAAATCAGACAGTTCGAGCAGCTCAAGAACGACAAATGATATAAACCACGACACCTTTTAGGTATCAGAGAAAAGAAGAAGGAAGAAGATTTGACTAGTATATTTCCATAATTCTATGTTAGTGATTTTGTCTGCCATTTCCTTCCTTTTATTCTGCGTAAGCATCCATTAATGAAAGTCTGTTCGTGACTGTCAATTTTGTTGTTCTCCATGTTTCACAGCCATATAATAGGACCGACTTAACATTTGAGTTGAAAATTTTTATTTTTGTATTTAACCTAATTTCTTTGGATTTCCATATGTTTCCAAATGCAATGAAAGCCCCTCTTGCTTTTGATATCCTTATTTTGGTATCATTTTGGTATCATTTTGGTATCATTTTGGTATCATTTTCTGTTCCTCCCTCTTTATCTATATTACTGCCCAGATATATGTAAGATTGTACGTCTAGTAGAGGTATTTCTCCTAATTTTATTTGGTTATTGCCAACTGTATTAATTCTCATAATGTTGGTCTATTAATCTCTATTAATCTTCAGTCCTATCTATTGTGATCTCTCATCAAGTATGCTCATTTTATCCTGCATCTGTTGATGGCTGTGTGATAGGAGAGCTATGTCATCAGCAAAGTCTAAATCATCAAGTTGTTTGGTCAGTGACCACTGGATCCCATTTCTGTTTTGAGTTATTTTCATAATCCAATCTATGGCCAGTAGAAAGAGAAATGGAGACAGAATGCATCCCTGCCGTACTCCTGTTCTTATTTCAAATGCTTCTGTAAGCTGTCCTTCATGCACCACACTACATAAAGATAGTGCTAATGTAAAAATCGATCTAACCTTTGTCCTTTCGAGTCAAAGACGGCACAAAGGGGCAGACTCTCCATGTTTGGCGATCTTCGATAATAAGTGTCAGGTCTTTTACATGACCTGCATTGTATCTCGCTACACGACTCTGTTCTGATCGAGCTTCTCAACCACGACAAGGGAGTAGATGTCTACTATTTTTGCTTCTCGCTATACTATTTCTCTAGGTCGGCCTTCTTTTCTTTTACTAGGTTCTCATTTGAGTTCTTTCATTGAGATTCTGTTGTTTATATAACATTGATGGTGCTAAACAATTGCGATATTAATATCTTCATCTTCTACATTCACTCGATGACTATATCTTTTCATCGTCAACCTCAAGAGGACATTAACCGAACGTGATGAGTAGTGTTGAGGTCTACAGCAATTTTTCAACATTTCGGCCCAGGACATCCGACGTCAGCACGAACACCAGGTTACCTTCCATCTTCATTCCATATCCGCTTGACTTGACTTATTAATCTGTTTTTCTTCCCTCCAGGGGGACTAGGATCTTGATCAGTTTCTAATCCTGAATCAAGTAGCCAGCTACGAGTTGGTGACCTCTGTCAGTCCAGGTTATGTTTGCCTTTTTGGCCTCTAATATTAATGTGACAATGGTTATGAGTAATTTAGTGGAGATGATTTATTTTTACAATTTGTTTTTTACGCGTTTAATGGGGATAAAAATGTTGTGATTATATTCGTTATTCTATAACTATTTCTAATTTTAAACGTTAACATATAAACCAATATTACAATATTCATTTTTTTTTTGGGGGGGGGGGGATACCCCAACGACATTATGTAACAGAAAGAAAAAAAAATCCACGTCATATCAGATGGCGAACAGGGAATACGGCGTTAGTGCCCATATATTTTTTTATAGACCTAAGGGACACTATTTTGGGGTAATGTGTCAGCATTACGCTTGTGTCACCTTTATTTCTAGAAAAATTCAGTACCCATTTAAGGCTGGGTGAACCTGGAATCCGTCGGTCATGATCGAACCCCACCCTTTACACATAGTAGTTCACTTCAGTAACCACTGAGCTATCGCGGCTAGCTAGGACGTTATATATTACACTTCAGTAACCGCTGAGCTATCGCGGCTCACTAGGACGTTATATATTACAGCACATCCTTTTTTAAAAATATTTTCTAACATAATGATGACGTTAATAATATGAGAGCGAAGATAGTATGATTGGATGATAATGATTTTATGTGATGGTAATAATTATTTGGTCTGACTACAATGATAATGACTTGATGTGATGGTAATAAAAATGGCTTGATGTGACAGTAATGATGTGATGGTAATGATAATGACTTGACGTGGTAATCATAATGATTTGATGTAATGGTTATTATGATTTTATATCATAGAATTATCTTGTGTCATAGTAATGATAATGATTTGATGTGATGGTAATAGTGATTTGATATGACTGTAATGATGATGATTTTATTAGTGATGGTGATCTGATGTGGTGGTAATGATTCCCTATTATTTAGGCAACAACTAGGTAAAAAAAAAAAAATACCTCTTTGAGTATGGCCTGTAGCTTCTTGGAAGTGCATCCAGAAATATCCGGCTCACCTTTCCAACATACGGGCTTGGTGAAACACTGGAATGTTGCGAGACCTGACGAAGAATGTGAAACGACTTACGTTATTGTGGGATCATTTCAGAAGAAGAGGTAGGTAATTTCCTAGTTTGATCAGATATATTATTTCAGTTGGAAGAGTGATGTCCCCTAAAATATGTCTGCCAAAATACAGTGGTTCTACGCATTCTTGGCGTTGGGGTCATTACGCTGGCATGTAATCATTTCGGAGTATCTGTTGATTGGGCGTTGGGTCCAGGGGTTAGGTTTAGCTTTAGTGTTAAATATTTATAAATATATTATAACACTGACCCGAACGCCACGCTGACCCAAACGCCAGTGTGAGTGACACATGCCAGCGTAATGACCCCAACGCCAAGAATGCGTAGAACCACTGTATTTTGGCAGACATATTTTAGGGGACATCACTCTTCCAAACTGAAATAAAATATCTGATCAAACTAGGAAATTACCAAGAGGTATATATACAGCACTCGGAAAAAAATGACAAATAATCAATAAACAAAAAAACAAAAAAAAAATAATAATAATATATGGTCAGAAGAAGGATCGAACCTGTACTCAGTGGCACAGCGCCTTGCCACGAGAAACCAAACGCTGGGGAACACTGCCAACTAAGCTAACTAACGTAATTTTATTATTATTTATCTTTAGTTATTGTCACTTCGACTCGTGCATGATGGTTGTTGATGTAATGCCTCCAGTTGGCGCGGGCATAAGCCCTTTGAGTCACTGAGTGTGGCGGGTCGTGATGGCTTCCTTGGCATTTCCGGCTTTTACTCGAGAAGCTGGAGTTCGTCTAGTCACAGACTATGCTGGGAAACCACTTGGCCAGCCTAGAGGTACTGCAATATTATGTCTTTCATATCAGTAGAACTACTAGGTCTTGGTTAGCTGATGGTCTGCAGATACTGTTGTTGCCACCGCATGTCGTATTGTCCGCATACCCGTTAATGTGTGACATTGCCCGAATAGCCATTAATGTGCGGCTTTTTCCCGCATATCCATTAATGTGTGGCTTTGTTCGATTATTCCGTGGCATGTGGCAGTGTTCCTATATCCAAAGATTTGCGCCATTGTTTGGATATTCAATGGTGTGTTCCATTGTCCGCATTTCCAGCATGTAATATAGTCCGCATATCCAGTGATGATAGCAGTCCCTAAAATACCATGAATATAGTAAGCTGTCACTTCAAGAATGTGAATAAGGTAGGCTATTTCTTTATCACTGTGAGTATTCTGAGTTGTCCCTTTATCACTGTGGGTATTCTGAGTTGTACGTTTATCACCGTGGATATTCTGAGTTGTCCTTTTATCACCGTGGGCATTCTGAGTTATCCCTTTATCAACGTAGGTATTCTAGGTTGTCCCTTTATCACCGTGTGGGTATTCTCAGTTGTCCCTTTATCACCGTGTGGGTATTCTCAGTTGTCCCTTTATTATCGTGGGTATTCTGAGTTGTCCCTTTATCACCATGGGTATTTTAAGTTGTCCCTTTATTATCGTGGGTATTCTGAGTTGTCCCTTTATCACCGTGGGCATTCTGAGTTGTCCCTTTATTATCGTGGGTATTCTGAGTTGTCCCTTTATCACCGTGGGCATTCTGAGTTGTCCCATTATCACCGTGGGCATTCTGAGTTTTCCCTTTATCACCGTGGGCATTCTGAGTTGTCCCTTTATCACCGTGGGTATTCTAGCTTGTCCCTTTATCACCGTGTGGGTATTCTCAGTTGTCCCTTTATCACCGTGTGGGTATTCTCAGTTGTCCCTTTATCACCGTGTGGGTATTCTCAGTTGTCCCTTTATCACCTTGTGGGTATTCTCAGTTGTCCATTTATCACCGTGTGGGTATTCTCAGTTGTCCCTTTATCACCGTGTGGGTATTCTCAGTTGTCCCTTTATCACCGTAGGTATTCTGGGCTGTCACATTAACATTGTGGCTGTGATGGGTGGTTCTTCCAATACTGTGGCTACGTAAATTACAACTTTAATATTTACCTTTCACCTTTCTAGAATTTCATACAAACATACATAAGCACTTGTCGCGCGCGCATATATATATTTTCCTTTATATACGATTTTATATTTCACGATTTAGATTACTTTTTTTTAAATATTGTGTTATGATTTAGAAGTCATCCACTGGATTGATGGGAGAATGAATGGATATTTTATCCGGGTGAATTCATAGATGCATGGAATTTTTAGGTTTGGGAAGGTGGACTAATGGATGTTGGACTGTAGATGAATAATTTAATGAGTGATTTAATAGATGAAATGGCGGATAGATGACAGATGGATTTGTTACTAGATTGATGGAGATGTAGACAGTATTGATAAGATGACATTTAATATCAGATTAACCTTACCTTGACCTTTAGCACAAGTGACATTGGCTATTATTCCGGCTTTGACCGAGGGCCACCGAATACTTCCAATCTGGACTTCTGGACACGATGTTTGGTCATCCTTGTATAATTCTCTGGCAATCATAACAGTACTTCTAAGACTTCCCCCTGTTCCAGGAATGTAACATTCCGCGAATTTTTGGTACGATTTGACCCAATCTACCATGGTTGGCTCAGGTGTCTCTGGACTAATCCTAAATGGACTGGTTGAGATAGGAAGGGTTGTCGATACATCATGAGTTCTGCTGTAATATATGTAATCATAAAGGTAACATTAATATGTGAAGAAAAATGAATCCCTTCATCTTAGATGCTATCTTTCTTTCTGGCGTTCTCCAGAAGACTACTAAATGAATGAATGGTGGTCTTTGTCATCCGCCCTTAAAAAGACGTTACATGGACGTAGATGGGCTGTATTATGATTTGCGGTAGGTAAAATTGTGACATTTGCGCCTTTCGGTCCGCTGCTTCCGCTCTACGTTTTTGAGCACTGAGTTCCTTCCCACTTGATCCCTAGTCACTTGAACCCTACCCACTTGATCCCTACCCACTTGATCCCTACCCACTTGATCCTACTCTCTTGAACCCTACCCACTTGATCCCTACCCTCTTGATCCCAACCCACTTGATCCCTACCCTCTTGATCCCTACCCTCTTGATCATACTCTCTTGATCCCTACCCACTTGATCCCTACCCACTTGATCCTACTCTCTTGATCCCTACCCACTTGATCCCTACCCACTTGATCCCTACCCACTTGATCCCTACCCACTTGATCCCTACCCACTTGATCCCTACCCACTTGATCCCTACCCACTTGATCCCTACCCACTTGATCCTACTCTCTTGATCCCTACCCACTTGATCCCTACCCACTTGATCCTACTCTCTTGATCCCTACTCACTTGATCCCTACCCACTTTATCCCTACTCACTTGGCTAAAAAAAAATAAGATTGGTTAGTCGGTTACCGGGGCACCGCGAAGAGGTGGAGCATGGTCTAGTCACCGATCCTGGCACAAGCGATCAGCTATGAGTCACTAAGAGCTTTCAAAGTGTTGTTGACAAGCGCCATTGCTAGTCCGTGAATTGTTCTAACTGCGTACTCTTGATTCAATCTGTGTTTATAATATAATTCTCTTGTAGCACAAATTAAAATCACAATCACCAAGTGAAACCCATAGTCGTATCCAGGTAATTTATACTAATCTATAGATAACTGAAACAATCATCACCATCATGCAGAATAGAAATAAACAAGACAAATCTGAAACAAGTGCAACGTTTGAAATACTTGGGCACAATAATAACATCAGATAGCAGATGCAACACAGAAAAAACAAGCAGAATAGCTCAGACCAAAATAGCATTTCAGAAAATGAAAAATATCTTATGCAACAAATCTATGTCAATATAAATGAGAAAGAGAGTTCATCGATGCTATATAGAACCAATTCTGACCTATTGAAGCGAATCATGGACAATAGACAAACAAATGAAAAGACGATTAGAGAGGCCACAGAGATGGGATTTCTCAGAAGAATGTTGAAAGTTCCCTGGACAGCTAAACAGACCAATGAGAAAGTTCCCAAAGAGGCCAACACAAAAAGGGAGCTCTTAAAAAAACATCAGAAAGAATCAATCAACATTTTTTGGGCACATCATGAGAAGAGGAAAGTTGGAATACTTGGTTACAACTGGCAAAATAAAAGGAAAGAGAGATCGCGGACGACAAAGAGAGAAAATACTGGATAGCTTGGTGTCATGGCATGGAAAACAGTCAACAACAGAACTGATACGATGCACTGTAGATAGAAGATTGTGGAAGGACATGATCGCCAACGCCAACCGGTACGGTACATGATGATGATAGATAACTGTGTTATACTCAAAATGAAATGTTAATTAAAATGGAAGAAACTAATGGATAATGTATAACTCTTCATGCCCAGGTAGTTAAAACTAATCTATCGCTACAAGTTTTCTTCTTGTTGTTACATCCATTCTTATTGAGATAGATTTCATTTCAGTAGCTATTATCGCTCTTTTCTATGTCGATGTTAACGTCCATGTTTGACGCTGATAACACAAAGTTGGAAGAAAGTCAATGTTGTATGTATATTATTCTTTTTATGTTAGTCAATACATATGTTTTTTTTTTATAATTGATGCTAACTGTCTAATCATTTTCTTTGCTTCATTGCATCTGCTCTCCATTTTGGTCTCTCTTCTTCATTTAGTTGATATCAAACAACGCAAATCTTTCTGCGTTGTCCGACTTCATCTTCATCATTGTCATCATCAAGTACCATGTCTGCTCACATTGTCCGACTTCATCATCATCATCATCAAGTACCATGTCTGCTCACATTGTCCGACTTCATCATCATCATCATCAAGTACCATGTCTGCTCACATTGTCCGACTTCATCATCATCATCATCATCAAGTACCATGTCTGCTCACATTGTCCGACTTCATCATCATCATCATCAAGTACCATGTCTGCTCACATTGTCCGACTTCATCATCATCATCATCAAGTACCATGTCTGCTCACATTGTCCGACTTCATCATCATCATCATCATCAAGTACCATGTCTGCTCACATTGTCCGACTTCATCATCATCATCATCAAGTACCATGTCTGCTCACATTGTCCGACTTCATCATCATCATCATCATCAAGTACCATGTCTGCTCACATTGTCCGACTTCATCGTCATCAAGTACCATGCCTGTTGGCGTTGTCCGACTTCATCATCATCAAGTACCATGCCTGTTGGCATTGTCCGACTTCATCATCATCATCACATCACGTACAATGTCTGTTGGTGTTGTCCGACTTTATCATCATCATCACATCACGTACAATGTCTGTTGGCATTGTCCGACTTCATCATCATCATCATCATTATCACGTACCATGCCTGTTCGTGTTGTCCGACTTCATCATCATCATCATCATCAAGTACCATGCCTGTTGGCATTGTCCGACTTCATCATTATCATCACGTACCATGCCTGTTGGCATTGTCCGACTTCATCATCATCATCACGTACCATGCCTGTTGGCATTGTCCGACTTCATCATCATCATCATCATCATCACGTACCATGCCTGTTGGCATTGTCCGACTTCATCATCATCATCATCATCATCATCACGTACCATGCCTGTTGGCGTTGTCCGACTTCATCATCATCATCATGTGCCATGCCTGTTGGCATTGTCCGACTTCATCATCATCATCACGTACAATGCCTGTTGGTGTTGTCCGACTTCATCATCATCATCACATCACGTACAATGTCTGTTGGTGTTGTCCGACTTTATCATCATTATCATGTACCATGCCTGTTCGTGTTGTCCGACATCATCATCATCATCATCATCATCATCAAGTACCATGCCTGTTGGCATTGTCCGACTTCATCATTATCATCACGTACCATGCCTGTTGGCATTGTCCGACTTCATCATCATCATCATCACGTACCATGCCTGTTGGCATTGTCCGACTTCATCATCATCATCATCATCATCATCACGTACCATGCCTGTTCGTGTTGTCCGACTTCATAATCATCGTTATCAAGTACCATGCCTGTTGGCATTGTCCGACTTCATCATTATCATCACGTACCATGCCTGTTAGCATTGTCCAACTTCATCATTATCATCATCACGTACCATGCCTGTTGGTATTGTCCGACTTCATCATCATCATCACGTACCATGCCTGTTGGTATTGTCCGACTTCATCATCATCATCACGTACCATGGCTGTTGGCGTTGTCCGACTTCATCATTATCATCACGTACCATGCCTGTTAGCGTTGTCCGACTTAGTCATAGGATTCTGGGATAGAATGGGACGCAGATTGGTGCTGTGTTTTATACAAACTCTGAGTGATGTGTAGAGAGAACGCGAGTTCGAATCTCTGGAGGGTCAAACATTTTTTTTTAAATCGGGAGAGGAAAAAAATCTCAGACCTGAACACCTCACGGCGAATGCACTGGACAAGCGGTCTTTATTCTCCGGTCCTATAAATCTTCCCCCCTCCCCCCTTTCACGGGGAGACCCCAGAAATCGGAAAAATACTGTAGAGATAATTTGTGCTATGCAAGTTATGAGGGAGCCGTGATAGCTCAGTGGTTAGTGAACTGGACTACAAAGGACAAAGAGGTAGGGTTCGATCAAAACCGACGGCTTCAGGGTTCACCCAGCTTAAAATGGGTACCGGGTTTTTATGTAAAAGTAAAGCGGCACGGGTGTAATACCGACTACATTACCCCAAAAATCATATGCTGAAGGTTTGTAAAATGTATGGTCACTAACACCATTACTTATAAAACAAAGAGTCAGACAAGGCTGTGTTCTGTCGCCGGATTTGTTTTCACTTTACAGCGAACATATTATGAGATCAATAGTAGACAAAAAAGGAATTGAAGTCAACGGTCAAAACATAAATATTTTGCGATATGCGGATGACACAGTCTTAATAGCAGAGACAGAGAATGAACTACAAGAAAGGATAGACATAATAGTAAAAGAAAACAACAAGAAAGGTCTCAGTCTGAATAGTAAGAAAACAGAAGTAATGGTTATATCGAAGAAATAATCATCACCAACATGCAGCATAAAAATAAACAGGACAAATTTGAAACAAGTGTAACAAATGAAATACTTGGGCGCAATAATAACATCAGATGGAAGATGCACCACAGAAATAAAAAGCAGAATAGCTCAGGCCAAAATAACATATCAGAAAATGAAAAATATCTTATGCAACAAATCTATGTCAATAGAAATGAGAAAGAGAGTTCATCGGTGCTATATAGAACCAATTCTGACCTATGGAAGCGAATCATGGACAGTAGACAAACAAATGAAAAGACGATTAGAAGTCACAGAGATGGGATTTCTCAGAAGAATGTTGAAAGTTCCCTGGAGAGCTAAAAAGACCAATGAGGGAGTTCTCAAAGAGGCCAACACAAAAAGGCAGCTCCTAAAAAACATCAGAAAGAAACAATCAACATTTTTCGGGCACATCATGAGAAGAAGAAAGTTTGAATATTTGGTTACAACTGGCGAAATAAAAGGAAAGAGAGATCGAGGACGACAAAAGAGAGAATTTACTAGATGGCTTGGTATCATGGCATGGAAAACAGTCAACAACAGAACTGATATGATGCACTGTAGCTAGAAGATTGTGGAAGGACATGATCGCCTACTCCAACCGGTATGGCACATGATGATGAATGATGAACACAATATTCCCTATACACCACTTGGCGTGACGGGGGCTCTTTACTTTTTATGCAAGTTGTGAGGAGGGTGTTTGATAATAGCACCACCATTGCCCACCCATCTAATCTTTGTGCTGGTCTACACTACGTTACCTAAACAATCACATGTAAGCAACAGACAAAGATAATCTCATAAAAGGATGTGTCATAATATTATGATAAAAGTTAGCATATAGAAGAAACGAGAGAATGACTCCTCATTTTTGAGGTCCTTCCAATTCTGCATTCAATTTATCCACTTTAAAAGCTGGGACAACAGCGAAGTATTCGCCCTGAAATCAATCTTATATTTGAAACAAGAGCCAGCAGAGATGAAGATGATTGGGGAAGACATGGAATGATCTTAAAACAATGGCAAGAAACAGAACGGCTTGGAAAGTGTTTGTTGAAGACTCATGCTCCACAGGGAGCTGAAAATGTAGAAGATGAGCTGGCAAGGCACAAACAACAACCATGCTATTGTTGAACAGCCAGCAGGACACAAACAACAACAAACCTGCTATTGTTGAACAGCCAGCAGGACACAAACAACAACAAACCTGCTATTGTTGAACAGCCAGCAGGACACAAACAACAACAAACCTGCTATTGTTGAACAGCCAGCAGGACACAAGCAACAACAAACCTGCTATTGTTGAACAGCCAGCAGGACACAAACAACAACAAACCTGCTATTGTTGAACAGCCAGCAGTACACAAACAACAAACCTGCTATTGTTGAACAGCCAGCAGCACACAAACAACAACAACCATGCTATTGTTGAACAGCCAGCAGCACACAAACAACAAACCTGCTATTGTTGAACAGCCAGCAGCACACAAACAACAAACCTGCTATTGTTGAACAGCCAGCAGCACACACACAATAAACCTGCTATTGTTGAACAGCCAGCAGCACACAAACAACAAACCTGCTATTGTTGAACAGCCAGCAGCACACAAACAACAAACCTGCTATTGTTGAACAGCCAGCAGCACACAAACAACAACAAACCTGCTATTGTTGAACAGCCAGCAGGATACAAACAACAACAAACCTGCTAATTTTGAACAGCCAGCAGGACACAAACAACAACAAACCTGCTAATGTTGAACAGCCAGCAGGACACAAACAACAACAAACCTGCTATTGTTGAACTTCTCTTCAACACCAGGCGTGGATAACTCTACAGGTTTTACGACGTAATTTGTTTCTGTGGTTGATGTTAGAGATTGCATATTTATCTTTGAAGTCCTTACTTCCTGAGGAGCAGTCGTTTTCTTGACATTTGTATTGTCGTTTGTATTATTGGTTTTAATATGAGTAGAAGACACAGGGGCATCAACTGTAGCAGGTAATTTAACAACGTTTTTGTCTTCCGGGGTGGAGCCAGCTTGTGGTGACGTGATAAAGTCACTTTTGGAGACAAGAGTCTTCATGCTACTGAACAACCCGCCAGTTATGCTTGTCATTGGACCGTTCGCCTTGCTGATTCCAACGATATCACCCTCGCCAATACTCTCCCCTTGTTGGCTGGTTGTCTCCCACGAATCAATGATTGTTGCCCCTAGCAGTGTGGCAGGTGGAGTAGGCGTCATCACGTTGGGTCGGCTTGTGACTGTTGATGAGAAACAGACCAAAAAATGAATTGTTATAAATATTTATTATTGATTATATTACAGTTAAATATATTACTATTAATTATATCATTATTATTCTTATTTTTAAAATAACATAAAAAATAATTATTTTAATTTTGTATAAATTAAAATGTACAAAGTCACATTTTATTTAATTTACTGACAGCAACAAATATATCATGAGAGGGTGCTAATGTGTGGCTACCGAGGTCCTGACCACAGTCAGGGGGAAAAAAAATTCCGTCATTGTCACCTGCCACGCCCGTGTGGGTTACCAGGGTCCTGGCCACGGGGAGGGAAGAGAAGACTAGAGCAATCGCCACCTACCTCGCATGTTGTAAGAAGCGACTAAGGAGCTTGGGAGTCAATGTCTTCGTTGGCGCTATGGACTTCGTGCTGAAGCCATATTCAGTCCTTTTGCTGGTGTCACTGCAGTCGTGCTTCATACTTGGGATGCTGAGGCAGGGATCTGGGCACTATAGAATTGTCCGTTGTGCAATGGACATTACCTTTAGACTAAACTAAATTATATTCTGAGACCAACGAGGGTTGACTAGATATGGAACCCCGCAGCAAGTCAACAAATTATTCTCAGGACCAGGACTTTTTTTTTTAATAAGTTCCGGGTTTATAATTTCAAACGACAGCCATCTATAATTTACTAAGGTTCGCTGGTTGAAAAGAATCACTCAATTTGATTATGAAGTTGGAGAGACAGTAGGGATTATGATATTGGTGAGACCTAGGGATTAGTATATTTGAGATGCAGTAGGGATTATGATGTTTGAGAGGCAGTAGGGTTCAGGGACCTGATGTTATAACCTTCCAAAATTATCATTCACAAATATTTTCTTCCCTAATGTCTTCTTAGTTAAAGAAAGAATTAATATTCTTATGATAAAATGACAATACATAATTTGAGAATTGGTGTTTACAAAATAAGTTATTGATTCAGCGTGTCCCGGTGTTTCCCTTGTGTTTATTCTTCTTCAACTTTGTACAAGACCGACTGAAGGGGCAAACTAGGCAGTCGAATAGGGCGTGAATAATTGTGGAGCTATCTTGTTGTTGTTTTCACTTTTGAAATATTATTTTTTTCACATAAACTTGACGTCGTTCATACACAGTCATTTAAAATTTACTAAAGCTGTCGAGCTGAAAGGAATCACCCTATATTTGTGACGTTTTCAGTTTTGCTAGCAGAGGTAGTTGTGTGTAAAACAATGTCGTCACCCGTCTGTAGCTGGTATATCTGAAAACGTCACAGTCGTTGGGTGATTTCGGGATTTCCTTCTCGGTCCGCATTCCTCTTTTTAAAACTATAGATCTTCTTCTTTCTTCTTCTTCTTTCCTTCCTCATCTGCGTTTTACCGTTGAGGGGATATAATTTGCGGTCTTTTGTTCTTCTGTTCGCCTCTGCTGCTGTTATGTTTCCTAGTGCTTCTAATACTCCGTCTATCCATTCTCTTTCGTGGTCAACCCTCAGGTCTGGTGTTCTCGCAACGTTTATTGAGTGCTCGTTGTGTTGTGCTTTCACTCTGCCTCTTCTCCATCTGTGAAAATGACTGGGAACATCCGACAAGTGATCGCACATCATGGAGAGCATGTATAAGGAACGGTATAACATCATTTGAGACTGTGCTAAGGCAAAGCTTAGAAGAGAAAAGACTCATGAAAAAAGGATGGAAAACCCTGTGGATCAGTGGGCCTGACTTGTTCATTTTGTGGCCATGTGTGTTTGTTAAACATTTGTAGAATTAGCCACGAGAGAAGCTGTTCCACAAAAACAAATCTAAATAGAAATTACACAATAGCCTCCACTAGGTCGTCTGACAAGACGAAAAGAGACATATTATCTGCCTTGTCACGTGGCCAAACCATTTTATCTGTTTTTTTTTTAATGTATTCTATAAACTATAGATGGCTGTTGTTTATATTAGCATTAAAAATGCATTGTCGCTGTGTCGTTTGTCCTAGAAATGCAACATTTAGTACTTTTACTATTAATGTTGTGGATGATGTATCTATAACAGCATCAGCTGTATAGCGGTAGCGCTCTGGCTAGACAATATAATGAACTCACGTTCGAAATCAGATTGAAGCTCTCAAGTCGATCCAGCTGACAAACATTAATGAATACCTCACTCATTGGCTATGTTTGTGTGTTTGTTTGTGTGTTTATTTGTTTGTGTGTTTATTTGTTTGTGTGTTTATTTGTTTGTGTGTTTATTTGTTTGTGTGTTTATTTGTTTGTGTGTGTTTGTTTGTGTGTGTTTGTTTGTGTGTGTGTGTGTGTGTGTTTGTTTGTGTGTTTATTTGTTTATGTGTGTTTGTGTGTGTTTGTTTGTGTGTGTTTGTTTGTGTGTTTATTTGTTTATTTGTTTGTGTGTTTGTTTGTTTGTTTGTTTGTGTGTTTGTCTGTGTGTGGAAGAATAACTTCTGTGAAGATAATAACATTATGGAAGAAAATATTTGTGAATGATAATTTTGGAAGGTTATAACATCAGGTCCCTGAACCCTACTGCCTCTCAAACATTCGAATCCCTAGGTCTCTCCAACTTCTTAATCCTTACTCTCTATGCAACATCCTAATCCTTATTGCATCTCAAATATACTAATCTCTATGTCTCGCCAATATCGTAATCCCAACTCTCTCTCCAACATCAAAATACTTGCTCTCTGTCCAACATCCTAAACCCTACTGACTCTCAAATATCCTAATCCCTAGGTCTCGCCAATATCATAATCCCGACTGTCTCTCCAACATCTTGACCCCTACTACTCCTCTAATATCCAAAATCTACTGTCAGTCTGTTATCCTTAACTCTAGTGACCCTCTAATATCTGTAAACCCCACCGACGTCCCTAACATACTCCATATCGCCGACCCTACTCTCTCTACATCTGCCATCATTTCATAGGAAGAGGTACAATTACAACACAAAATGAAATACAATTCACCGGAAAATAATCACAAATAATCAACAGGAAAAAAAAAAAAGAACAATAGACATTCCGGCAGAATCGAACCCGTACTCCTTGACATGAGAAACATACGTTAGAGCACACGACCAACTAAACAGCCTAAGAAAGTAGCTATCATTGGCGATGTCTTTTAGGCATGTGTACTCATGGCTAAAGCTTAAGGCTACTAACACAACTCGGGAATAAATTGTGTATCTGTATTTTCCTATTAAGACAAGTATCCCACAGATAGGGCTGAATACCTGCGTTGCAGACAAACAGTTACAGGACAAAACAGCACGAATAATAGTTTCCAGTGGTTTAGACTGGCGACAAAAAATAATAAATGACCATTATTATAGAAAGAAACTACCGAGGCGGTAGATCACTGAATAATTTCAGGGGAAGAGGTATGTTTGCAGCAGTCAGATCAGTGCCTTTATTAAATATAAGAAAGGAAATCTGCTTAGTAATATAAGGGAAGAAATGGTGTTTCAGATCTACGACAAGCCTCACTACGTCCCCCTGAGCAGATTTTCCTTCGACACTGTAAATCCTTTTAGCCAACGAGCACGGAGAAACCATGCTATTCATATGCGGGACATCGGTGCTAACGGTACACTTACGAGTGAAGGAAAATCTTGCTCTGTCATAATGGTGAGACTGGTAATAACCAATCAGGAAGTGGTTTACGCCGACAAAGCGGAAAGCGAGTCATGAAGACGACACCACCCGGAGAACCCGTTACGAAGAGGATAAAACCGGCAGTTAGAACAAGAAGACGAGGGAGTCAGTAGCAAATGAAATTTTCGATTAATAATGTCTCTCATTCATCCCAAGGCGTGTGAATGTCTTCACTCTGGTTTGGGTTTTTTTAGCGTCCCACCGACTCAGACATCTATAGATTCGTACCAGTATACTGAAATTAGTCCGATCGCATCCTTAGCACATTTTTCATTTATGGAAACAGCAACGAGTATCCAGATCTTTTCAACACGTTTTTGCATCTGCGGGCCAGTATCACCCTCCTCAACGATGACAGTTTACCATTGGATGCTGGGGTAGGGCTAGCCACCCGTGACACCATAACAACACGCTATTTAAATAGATTTGCAAAGTTAGCACACCGATCACACCTCGCCTTACAACAAAACCAGGTCACCATCACCGATGTCAGCAGACAAAAAAGGTCGCCGAGTCAGCGCCGCCCGGTCAGGTTGGTGTGTGGGGGTACACTTTTTATATAGGAAAAATGTTAGGGCCACAAACATTTACGTACAATTTTGCCCCTACCTCACTACTTACATTGTCATATGTCCCAGTTTCTTCTACTTACAGTTTTTCTTTTAATCGGACATGCATGCTCTGTGTTGCTAGTTTACGGCAAAGCCGCGATCAGCGCCTTTCGGCCCGAAACATCAGTTTTTGACATGGGTAAATTTACTTTAAAATCTTTGCCTGGAAGGCGGCCATTTTAGGCCTACTCTTTTTTATATTGAACTGCCAAAGGTTCTTTAACGTGTGCGAGTGCACACGGGACCTCCTTTTTTTTGCTTCGCCCGTTTTCACAAAGGGCTAGATATCGAATCTCACTACCCAAAGAGGGCTAGACATCGAATATCACTACCAAGAAAACAAGGGAAGGTAAAGCCATGAAGAAACCTAGGATTCTATGTTTGACAAAATCCCAATCCTTTCCTATCCAGAGGTCGACTCTATACCCCTAGACTACCCAGTCCCTTGATCACAGCTTGAACAGCTCTAGTGTAATCACTGATAGGGAAACCAAAAGTGAAAAGAATAAAACCATTGGCTCTAGAGACATGACAAAGATAGATTTGTGGAACGTTAGAGCTAGGGCTTCCTGAACAGTTTCATCTATGATCACGTACAGGGATAGTCGTCGGCTATGTGACGAGAAGACACAACGTCATTACCCCTTTGGTAAAAAATAAAGTTAAGAAAAATAAAGTCGATATCAAGAGATATTGAGAAGAGCACTGTTATGAGGAGCAAAACAGGCCTCGACTTTCTTAATGAGATTCAGAAGCTCGGCCATATTAGGAATTTATAACATGGTACACTGGAGCCTTGTGTGGAGAAAGATGGCTTGTAAGGATGTTTGGTTAGAAGATGTAACGAAAACGCCATAATGACGGTTAATCATTTTGATATATTCAACAATTTTTCCACTAGAATTAATATGTGAGCTCTCTGAGGCGCAGAGCTTATTCGGCTTTCACTCAGTAAATATCAGGTCTTAAAGAAAGTATGGTGTTTGTTCTAGTGATTGGTAATCTAAGGGTTATTATTCTTCTTCTTTCATTCTTAATTTGCCTTACAGCGTAGAGGGGAGATAAAGTTTGCGGTCTCCTTTTCTGCAGGTCTCCTCGCCTGTTATGTCTCCGAGTGTTTCTAATATTCCATGAATCCATTTTTGTTCGTGGTCGACAGTTAAGTCTGGTATTCTAGTGGTGTTTATTAAAACCTGGTTGTATTTTCATCTTTTTATCTTATCACGTGACCAAACAATTTTATTATTATTTTTTATGTATTCAGTGGCGCGAATTATTCCTAAATTTTTCTCAGCTTCTTATTTCTGATCCCATCTCTCATGCTGTTTCCTATCATGCGTTTTACACATTTCATTTTGGTAGTAGTTATTATTTTTAGTGGTCACAACGCTGGGATGAAGATTGTATTGTAGAGTTCATGTTTTGTCTCTAGCTTTATTTCCTTGATATAGCTTTATTTCCTTGATGGATAGCATTAGTGACATTTGTCCGGTGATTTGACAAGCTTTGTTGCATCTTGAGTATATTTCTTCTATCTGTGAATTGTCGTTTGTCACTAGACTTCTTAAGTATTTAAATTCTTCCATTTGTTTTAATTATCTGCCGTCTATAGTTATGTTGATGTTCTAAGAGTGCATTATAATTAACACACAAAGTCGTGAATCATCATAACTGTAGAAGTGAAATTCACTATATATATATATATATATATATATATATATATATATATATATATATATATATATATATACAGTAAAGTCTCGATTATGCGGTACTCAATAATCCGGAATTCTCAATTTAACGGACTTTTTTTTTTTTTTAATTATTATAGGGAGAAAGCTTAAATCATGTTTTGTTCAGTTAAATTAAATGCCTTTATCCGGAAATTGAAAACGCTACAACACGGTTTGTGCGCTGCGCTTACTTCTACAGGCTCTATCATTACACAATATTGCGTTTAAAATAGTGTATTTACAGTAATATACTTCAAATAGGAGCGAACATATTTTATTCAATCCAGACATTGTGTCTCCAAATATTCCAGGTAAAAGCGACAGACAGTCTATATCTTCACTTTTTCCCCCGACTAAATGTTTTTGTCGGGAAATCTTAGTCGTGCCAAAAACACTTATCTACATGATTTTACAAATTTGCTTAATTTTCTCATAGCCTGCTTTAGATCTAAAGTTGGTCATGAATCTGTCAAAAATATGGCGTTTGACAGTCTGACCGAACATTAGAAGCAGACGTATTGTTTGTGAAAATTGAAGAGCCCATAACTTTGATGATTATAAATCAAAGGTTGAGCAGCCGGCGTGCAGTGACATAGAGATGGTGAGAAGAAAGGGGGAGGGGTTCAAAAATTACCGACTGGAAATTAAAAAAGAGTAAGATACAGAGTTTGACGTTAGTTTGTCTCAGACATTTGTGCAAGCTGAAATTCGTTCCATCAGTATAAATTATACATGATATGCTATAAACGCATGTGTGCATACTTTTTAACGGAATACATTTTTGTGTTAAATAATGGCCTCTGCGAGTGCAAACCACACCTCAATTTCCCGCAAAGGTAAACGCAAGCGAACTGTATTGACACTGAACCAGAAGATTGAAATCGCTAGTAGACTTGAAAAAGGCGTTAATCGCAACGTTTTGATGACTGAATTTGGCATAGCCTCTTCAACATTATATGACATACGAAATCAAAAAGATGAGTTGTTTAAGTTTGCGTCGGAGTCTGAAAGCAGCAACAACATACACCAGAGACGAAGTATGAAACGGCCAAAATTTGAAAAACTCGACGACGTCCTTTATGTGTGGTTTTTAGAAAGAAGAAGAAAAGGAATGCCAATATCAGGACCCATGTTGATAGAGAAAGCTAGTGAATGTCACACGAATTTAAATATTTCTGAGCATTGCAATTTTTCAATCATGTTTATTCATAAATTTTGAGTTTGGTTTTCTTACTCTCGATTATCCAGAAAAATTCAATTATCCAGAATGGGTTCTTCCCCGAGCATTCCGGATAATCGAGACTTTACTGTATATATATATATATATTGTGCAAAATAGTCTGAATCAATCCAAGTCGAAGAGAGTTAATCGATTCCTTATATATCCTATTCTACTATATGGAAGTGAATCAATGATAACTTATGAGCATGCAAAACGATTATTATTAAAAGCGGCAGATGATAAAACCTTAAATCTGTTAGCATAGTTTAATGAAGTGTGGCACAATGAACATCTACCACAACCACGGAAACATGCGCGCGATTGTGAAGCATCTAAAAAGTAAATCTGTCAGATTGTAACAACTGGCGAGGAATCACGTTAATATCTGTACCTGTTGAACTCTTCAGCAACATGATACTAGACAGATTGAAGATATAAATAGATAATAACAAAGTAATTATTAAAAAACAAAAACAAAACTATGAGAAGATTGAGTTGGATTGAGTCAAACATGGGTCAAGTAATATGGATCACATTTTCATTCTCAGAACCATCCATCATTGATGAATCATTGCAGACTTCGAGCAGTATTAACATGTCATTTTTTTTTTTTTTTGCGTTCGCCATCTTGTACATCTGGCGAAGTCCCTAGAGCATATGAACATCTTGTACATCTGGCGAAGTCCCTAGAGCATATGAACATCTTGTACATCTGGCGAAGTCCCTAGAGCATATGAACATCTTGTACATCTGGCGAAGTCCCTAGAGCATATGAACATCTTGTACATCTGGCGAAGTCCCTAGAGCATATGAACATCTTGTACATCTGGCGAAGTCCCTAGAGCATATGAACATCTTGTACATCTGGCGAAGTCCCTAGAGCATATGAACATCTTGTACATCTGGCGAAGTCCCTAGAGCATATGAACATCTTGTACATCTGGCGAAGTCCCTAGAGCATATGAACATCTTGTACATCTGGCGAAGTCCCTAGAGCATATGAACATCTTGTACATCTGGCGTAGTCCCTAGAGCATATGAACTGAATTTTGAATGTTAATCCGTTTTTTTTCCATGGCAGCGTGTGCACCGATGTCCCTCGCCGCAATTATATGTCATAGAAACGTACCTACAACTATGACAATTCCTTAACATCTATGCATTTCACACAACATTTGTGAATATTATAAAAACCATTGAGCTTGATGTGTGGGAACAGAAACTGGCAGCACGGACTTCTCAAGAGAAACTCGCGTAAGGAGGCGATAAATGTGAATAGTAAATATTAATCTGGGTCGCGAATAGAACTGCATATGTGTCGCGAATAGAGCCGCATGTGTATCGCGAATAGAACCGCATATGTGTCGCGAATAGAGCCGCATGTGTATCGCGAATAGAACCGCATATGTGTCGCGAATAGAGCCGCATATGTGTCGCGAATAGAGCCGCATATGTGTCGCGAATAGAGCCGCATATGTGTCGCGAATAGAGCCGCATGTGTGTCGCGAATAGAGCCGCATGTGTGTCGCGAATAGAGCCGCATATGTGTCGCGAATAGAGCCGCATATGTGTCGCGAATAGAACCGCATATGTGTCGCGAATAGAGCCGCATGTGTGTCGCGAATAGAACCGCATATGTGTCGCGAATAACGCTGCATATGTGTAGCTAGGATGTATCATGTGATCACTACTATTCGGACCTGTAATTGATTTGATCATGATAAAATCAAAAGAAGACAAGTATGTATTAAATGAATTCATAAAACAAAGTCTGGGAAGATCCAGACTTTGCGTGGCTCTCTCTAGCTTAACACATCTAGATGGTTCTCTTGCTTCACTTCCTCTTACACCCACCGGCTCGGATGTCAAGGGAAATACAATGTTCTGGTTCACGCCTTTTTGGCGGCTTCATTCATGGTCAATTGATGTTGTGTTATGTGGGACTAGTTGGTCTCGAAGCAGAGGTTGTGGGTTCAAATCCAGACTAGTTGGGATTTTTATTTATGATTTCTCTCTGAGGCAGCCGCTGGTCTCAGCAGCGAGACCCGGCTTGAAACGTCAATTGCTCATGTACGGGAAAAAAATATGAGTGCCTCCGAAGATGGAGTAATCTGCCTGTGCGGCGAGGGACTCCTGTGCACACTGCTGCAAGGGAAATGGATTAACACGCAAAATTCAGCTCCTAGACTCTAGGGACTTCGTCAGAGGTAAAAGCTGGCGAACGCAAAAAAAAAAAATGATGTCGTAGCGCTTCCTAGATGTTGTCTGTCCAACTTGTGCTGGGTCTGCCTCTTGATTTTCGCCTTCTCCTCTTTTAATATATGCTTTATATAGTATGGAATCACTGGATACTGCAGAAAATTGGTTTTCATATTATTCTATTATTAATTTACCTACTGAAATGAGATGGGTATATGTGGTTTCCACATTATTCTACAATTAATTTACTTACTACTAGAGATGGGCATATGTGGTTTCAAGATTATTCTACAATTAATTTACTTACTACTAAGAGATGGGCATATGTGGTTTCAAGATTATTCTATGATTAATTTACTTACTACTAAGAGATAGGCATGTGTGGTTTCCAGATTATTCTACGATTAATTTACTTACTACTAAGAGATGGGCATATGTGGTTTCCAGATTATTCTACGATTAATTTACTTACTACTAAGAGATGGGCATATGTGGTTTCCAGATTATTCTACGATTAATTTACTTACTACTACGAGATGGGCATATGTGGTTTCCAGATTATTCTACGATTAATTTACTTACTACTAAGAGATGGGCATATGTGGTTTCCAGATTATTCTACGATTAATTTACTTACTACTAAGAGATGGGCATTTGAGGTTTCCAGATTATTCTATGATTAATTTACTTACTACTAAGAGATTGGCATATGTGGTTTCCAGATTATTCTACGATTAATTTACTTACTACTAAGAGATGGGCATATATGGTTTCCAGATTATTCTGTGATTAATTTATTTACTGATATGAGATGGGAATATGTGGTTTTCATATTATTCTATCATTAATTTACTTACAAATATGAGATGGGCATGTGTGATTTCCAGATTATTCTACGTTAATTTACTTACTGATATGAACATATGTGGTTTCCAGATTATTCTACGTTAATTTACTTACTGATATGAGATAGACATATGTGGTTTCCAGATTATTCTATCGTTAATTTACTTACTGATATGAGATGGACATATGTGGTTTCCAGATTATTCTATCGTTAATTTACTTACTGATATGAGATAGACATATGTGGTTTCCAGATTATTCTATCGTTAATTTACTTGCTGATATGAGATAGACATATTTTATTTCCAGATTATTCTATAATTAATGTACTTACTGATATGAGTCTCACAAATGAACGCTTGCGTCCTGGTACACGGCAAGCTGGATACTTTAATATTGTCTTCACTTGCCATTATCATACCACAATAGAGTCCTGTCCTAGTCCTCTTTCCGTCATGATCCCAGGGTCTTTAAAGTAAAATAATATAATTTGTTATTAGATGAAAAAAAAACCTCTTAGTGTATGTAAATGATGATTTCAAAACATTCTTTCCTAAATATTTTAACTCCAGGCAAACTATTCAGATGTTTGAAACCGCCAAATATTATTTTCTTCTTTAAACATTATTTTTATGTTGTGCCACATTCAGCTTTTGACATGATTTAGGTTATAACATGCTTTATTTATGAACGCAATTTTGTAGAGAAATGTGAACTCTACGATAAGTACTTCACAATCTCAAGTCAGACAACTCTGTTAAATCAACCAATAGACAATGCCGGTGGTTTAAGAGTTAATATCATTATTTCATCACCACAATAGTCATGTTTTTTTTATTCTTTTCAGTTCACCCGTTAAGTTGGCGTAAATGCGTTGTGTCGCTAGTTTACTGCAAAGCTACGATGTCTGCGCCTTTCGGTCCAACACACTGATTTTCGGCATGTGTAGATTTTTGTTTGCTCTGCAGTTTTCTCCTGGGGCATCCGATAATTTTGACCTGCTCTTTTCGCCACTTAACTGCCTTGGGTTCTTTAACATACGTGAGTGCACACGGGACCTCCTGTTTCCCCGTTATCCGAGAGGACTAGAATTAAGATCTCACAACCAAGAGATCAGGGTAGAGTGCAGCCACGAAGAACACTCGGTTCTGAAGTGAAAAATTCGCACCGCCTAAGATGGGATTTGGACCCCGGACCTTAATGTCCAGAGGCCTACATCTGACCTCTATAGCACCCAGTCATCAGGTTCCGTGCCTATGAGAGTAGGCGATCGTGTCGCTAAAAGTGTTTATGCCAGCAGTTTTAGAAATGTGTACTTCACGCATACGTCACAATTAAAGTTGGGATAACTCTTGTCCAAATAAGCAACATTTCCCTCTCCCCTTTGGAGATGTATTTTTGTTTTGGTATGTCTTTTCCCTCTCTCGCCATGTCACAGCTCGCAGAGGAAGGATGGGAGGAAGGATGGGAGGAAGGAGGGGAGGGGAGGGAGGGGAGGGAGGGGAGGGGAGGGAGAGGGAGGGAGGGAGGAGGGAAGGAAGGAAGGAAGGAAGGAAGGAAGGAAGGAAGGAAGGAAGGAAGGAAGGAAGGAAGGAAGGAAGGAAGGAAGGAAGGAAGGAAGGAAGGAAGGAAGGAAGGAAGGAAGGAAGGAAGGAAGGAAGAAGGAAGGAAGGAAGGAAGGAAGGAAGGAAGGAGGAAGGAAGGAAGGAAGGAAGGAAAATTTTATTAAATTTTATGAGCAGACAGAGCGCAGATTTGAGTATAGCAGTGAATGTGATTCTATGAGAACAGACAAAGAAGAAGTTTTACAACTCACGTGATTTTTGTGAGGTCTTCTCCGCTCACCCATTTCCAATAAGTGCTGCTCCTCGTTTCCCTCTTCAAGCCTGCCCACCATTCACTCGTGTGCTCGAAATTTTTCAGGTGGTCCCGAAGGGTATTCTAGGGGGCAAATAATCAAAGGAACATCAAAGAACAAAAATATTACAACAAGAATTATATGTTAACATTGATGTATCATATATTTGTTGTCACAGGTATTTAAGTTTTCTTTTTTTTTTTTTATTTGTTCTTATTTGAAACAAAACTTGATTATTATTTTTTGAAGATGCACAACATAAATAAAAAAAAAAGCAGAGTATCATCATCATCATCATGTGCCATACCGGTTGGCGTAGGCGATCTACAGTGCATCGTATCAGTTCTGTTGTTGACTGCTTTCCATGCGATGACACCAAGCCATCTATTGTTTCATAAGTCGTGCCCAACTTTAAAAATCTATAGCTTTTTAACCGCTTGTTGTAAGTTGTTCAAAATTTTCATGTAAAGTTATAATGATTAGAACCCAACAGGGAATTAATTTCATTAAAAAAAAAACATTTGGTTATTATTGTTGCTTATTTGATTTATATAAATTTATAACTACCCATTGATGTAGTCAAAACTTAATGTTTACAGTATTTTAAGTTAAAAATAGCGAGTAAAAATCCATACACGGTAAAATTGACGTGTTTGCACGCTTTCACCGTTCGTTTTTTGACACAATTAGACACTTTTAAAAAACACGAGAAATTGTGTGTTCCATTTCCGTTCATTCATAGGTGGAGACGTGGAACGATAACATTTATCATGAGTCTTAAAATGAAATTCTGCAGTTTACAAAACATCGCAATAAAAATGTATGACTATTTTTGCAAAGAGGCTAAACGAGGAAGATTATTTAATTCTTTAGAAAACCCTGAGAATAGGACAAGACACATTTTGGATGTATCTAAACGGTCATTTAATCGCTGGATTCAAGCACGTGACCGTCAATGTTCCAAATATACAAAATCACAAGGAAGAGCAAAAATGTTGGATAATTTCGACAGTGAACTTATTAGAAGTGAAATTCGCAAAATGTTGGGTATGAATGAAACTGTTACAATAAGAAAATTAAAAGTATCGCTGAAAAAGAACAACAGTATTGAAATATCAAAGTCTACATTATGGAGGAATGTGGGAGCTGCAGGCTTTACATTCAGAAAGTATTCCAATGGACGAAATATCATCTGTGAGAAGCCACATATAGTAGTCATGAGAAGCAAGTACTTACGTGAAGTAAAAGAGGTGCGCAAGCAATATTATGATATTGTGTACTTGGATTAAACATGGATCTATGCTCACCACACTAACCAAAGGGAATGGCAGTCATCAGATGGAAAGATTAAGAGATTAATACCTAGCAGCAAAGGACAGCGCTTGATAATTGCTCATGCAGGTAGTCGACAACATGGACTAATACAGAATGCAGAGCTCATTTTTCTTTCAAAATCCATAGACAATCGGGATTATCACTCTGAGATGAATGGTCACATATTTAGACATTGGATTGAAAATTCTGTTCTTCCATCACTAGATCGACCATCTTGCCTAATAATGGACAATGCAGCGTACCACAACATTGTTGCACTTGAAGATAAAGTCCCGACGTCATCCAGTACAAAAGATGCTATTAAGATATGGCTCACAAAGGAGCACATACAATTTAATAACATGTACTTAAAACCTGAATTACTATCTCTAGTAAAGCAAAAACAAAGGACAAAGATTTTTCAAATAGATAAGATTATCCAAGAGCACGGTCATATAAGTTTGAGGCTGCCACCTTACCATGCTCATTTAAATCCAATAGAACTAATCTGGGCAAAATTAAAAGGACAAGTGGCAGATGAAAATACAACATTCAAAATATGCGATGTAAAGACTCTTGCTAATCTCGCTTTATTAAATATAGACAAAGATTATTGGGCTAAATGTGAAGACCACGTCTTAAAACAGGAAGAGGAATATTGGAAAAATGATGGTTTGTGGAATGTTCAACCCCAAACAGTTATTAATCTTTTAGACTCGTCTGATTCAGAATGAAAGTATATAGCCCCCACAATGTTGGCCCCTATATTACCTTAAATTAGTTCAACAAACGGTCCTTTTCAGGACCACACAACTATGAAAATTGGACATACAGGTATACCTTAATATTATCGTCCGTCCTCGAACTGAGAAGACAATAATTCTCCTGGTGTTTTGTCTTATTCAGTTATTTCCCCGTTACGGCCACGCCTTTACCTAGTGAAAATTAATCATAGACCAGCAACTACGGTAATTTCTATTATTTAGGGGTTCACAATTTACAATTTTGACAAACATCAAAGAAATTCGCCGCTTTAAGAAAACTGCAGCTGCAAGATATTTGTTAAATATACATTTAAAGGGCCTTTTGCATTCTAATAACATTTGGAAAATTTCAACAGTTTTTAACAAACGGTTACTGAGTAATAGCGTTTTGAAGTTGGGCACATGATTTGAAACGAGCTTATAGTATTTTCTCATAAATATTATTATATGGGGAACTTCCGAGGCGATAATAGGGAATAATAGAACAAAGAAGTATGTGTTAGCACTCGGAAAAATTGACAGACAAACAACAATAGAAAAAAACGAAGAACAATATATGGTCCGAAGTGGGATCGAACCCGTACTCAGTGGCACCGCGCCTTGCCACGAGAAGCCGAACGCTTGGTACACTGCCACGCAGCCAACTAAAAAATTGGCTATTGCAGTAGTGTCTTCCACGAAAGGCGATCTCAATGACTATAGCATAGGGTAACGATCACAGACCGGAAATAAATTGTATATTTGTACTTTCCTATTAATGCAAGTATCTCCCAGTAGGGCTGAATACTTGTGTTGTAGACAAACATTTATTGGACGAAACAGCACGAATAGTAGTTCCCAGTGGTAATATACTGGGTACAAATAATAATACATAAATATTATTATATGGGGAACTTCCGAGGCGATAATAGGGAATAATAGAACAAAGAAGTATGTGTTAGCACTCGGAAAAATTGACAGACAAACAACAATAGAAAATCGTTACCCTATGCTATAGTCATTGAGATCGCCTTTCGTGGAAGACACTACTGCAATAGCCAATTTTTTAGTTGGCTGCGTGGCAGTGTACCAAGCGTTCGGCTTCTCGTGGCAAGGCGCGGTGCCACTGAGTACGGGTTCGATCCCACTTCGGACCATATATTGTTCTTCGTTTTTTTCTATTGTTGTTTGTCTGTCAATTTTTCCGAGTGCTAACACATACTTCTTTGTTCTATTATTCCCTATTATCGCCTCGGAAGTTCCCCATATAATAATATTTATGTATTATTATTTGTACCCAGTATATTACCACTGGGAACTACTATTCGTGCTGTTTCGTCCAATAAATGTTTGTCTACAACACAAGTATTCAGCCCTACTGGGAGATACTTGCATTAATAGGAAAGTACAAATATACAATTTATTTCCGGTCTGTGATCGTTACCCTATGCTATAGTCATTGAGATCGCCTTTCGTGGAAGACACTACTGCAATAGCCAATTTTTTAGTTGGCTGCGTGGCAGTGTACCAAGCGTTCGGCTTCTCGTGGCAAGGCGCGGTGCCACTGAGTACGGGTTCGATCCCACTTCGGACCATATATTGTTCTTCGTTTTTTTCTATTGTTGTTTGTCTGTCAATTTTTCCGAGTGCTAACACATACTTCTTTGTTCTATTATTCCCTATTATCGCCTCGGAAGTTCCCCATATAATAATATTTATGTATTATTATTTGTACCCAGTATATTACCACTGGGAACTACTATTCGTGCTGTTTCGTCCAATAAATGTTTGTCTACAACACAAGTATTCAGCCCTACTGGGAGATACTTGCATTAATAGGAAAGTACAAATATACAATTTATTTCCGGTCTGTGATCGTTACCCTATGCTATAGTCATTGAGATCGCCTTTCGTGGAAGACACTACTGCAATAGCCAATTTTTTAGTTGGCTGCGTGGCAGTGTACCAAGCGTTCGGCTTCTCGTGGCAAGGCGCGGTGCCACTGAGTACGGGTTCGATCCCACTTCGGACCATATATTGTTCTTCGTTTTTTTCTATTGTTGTTTGTCTGTCAATTTTTCCGAGTGCTAACACATACTTCTTTGTTCTATTATTCCTTATAGTATTTTCTCTCTTTGTCGTCCGCGATCTCTCTTCCTTTCATTTGCCAGTTGTAACCAAGTATTCCAACATTCCTATTCTCATTTGTCATGATTAGTCTGGGCAATATAAGAAAGTAGTTTGCCTTTCCTTTCCTTCAGAATTTCAGAAGGTGCAAAAAATTGTGTGCAACAAGTATATATCAATAGAAGTGCAAAGGAGAGTTCGTTAGTGCTACATAGCGCCGATTCTGACCTATGGAAGCGAATCATGGACAATAAGCATATAAATCAAAATACGTTTAGAAGCAAACACAAAAATAAAGCTAGCTATTAAAAAATTAGAAAAAAGCAATCGACGTATTTAGGCCACATCATGAGAAGAGCAAAGTTGGAACAATTGGTTATAGCTGGCAAGATACATGGGAAGAGAGATCACTGACCACATAAAAGAAAAGATGATGGATGGTGTCGCGTCACGGTAAACATTCAAACAACTGATTTGATACGATGCACTGATGACGGGAAGCCGCGATAGCTCAGTGGTTAGTGAACTGGATTACAAAGGACAAGAAGTAGGGTTCGATCCTAACCGGGTTCCGGGTTCACCCAGCCTTAAATGGATACCGGATTTTTTTCTGGGAAAGTAAAGCGACACGGGCGTAATACCAACCACATTACACCAAAAATCATATGCTGAAGGTCTGTAAAATTTATGGTCACTAACACCATATTCGCTATACGCACGCCACTTGGCGGGACGGGGCTTTTTTTTTACTGATGACGGGGAATTGTTGAAGAACATGATTGCCTATGCCAAACGGTGTAGCACATGATGATGGTATGATTTTTCTTTAGTATAATCAGGGTTTTTTTTTGATGGCTCATATTTTTAACAACATTCATGGGGAAACTTCAATATTTCTCAACAAAAAGTGCTAAATTAATTAATCTTCGAGATGTTCTTTTCATTAATAGTAATATTCTAATACAGGGTGTTCCCCAACAAAAAGCCACTCCTTTATTTCAAGCGATTTCAGGCATCAAAACGTAATGGAATATGTTTGTTATGTGGTTAGCGCAGATACATTCAGTGAAACATGTACTTCTCAGTTCATATAGTCTGGACACTCCTCCCACCACTAGGGGGTCAGTGAAATCCAATATAGCGCTCACACCAGAGAAAACGCAATAGACAACATAACCAGGTATTCTGCAGGTGGCACCCGAGATCATCAAACTGTGACTTTTTCCAATGCTGTACATGAAGGATACTACTACACGGACACAATGATCTACACAGCACCGGCCGTGTCACTAAAGCTGTAAAGTCGATTACGCCGTATATGCTAAATGCTTGCTTGCGTTCGTCCGATGACTAAAGGAGTGTACCTCTTCATCATCCGCTCCTAAAAGGACATTAAGTGGGCGTGTCTGCGTTGTGTTGTCGTTTGCAGTATAACTGTGATATTTGCGCTTTTCGGCCCAACACATCCGACTTCAGCACGACATTTTTAAGTACCGGGTTGTCTTCCCTCTTCGATTCATACTCGCGTGGCCAGACTAGACAGCTTAGTCTGTTACTGGAGGTACTACAGAGAGGTGGAGCAGGGTCTGGATGGTTCTAGTTTACCGATCCTGCACATAGAGAGCGTGTGTCATCAATCAATCATCTTAATCGAACATCCTTTTTATTTCTGCTATTTCCCAATGGCTTTCTGAATATTCTTCTGTAAAACCATATTTGAGTAGCCTACAAAGATGTTTTTGTCCGTTGTTCTACTGTCCAGAATTAGCTTCTATGATAGTCACACATCATTGAAGAAACACTTTTTCTGTTTCCTAAATTAAATGATAACCCAATGCCATTTCACTCTCTGAAGTGCAGCAGTGACCTCCGCTACTTTGCACATATCATCTACTGCCGGCAGTTGTAGCTATTCCCGGATATTTGGGTTCATTTACCTGATACTCGTCGACTACTTTATTTCTGTATTTCTAAGCCGTCTTTCTCTTTCTTGCGACTATTATTTCTGTCTTTATTTGACTGTGGATGTAACGATTTTTGTTTTCAATTTATGGTTTGTCAATCATTTTCTATAACTTATAATCGCTGGTGCAGAGTGTAAGATGAAATCAGAAGCTAGACGTGATATATAGCAACCATAAATCAGATATAGCCGACATAATTGAAGCAAAGAAAGCATAAATGAAACATAGCAAACATGAATGAAACATAGCAAACATGAATGAAACAAACCACATCCGTCTGTAGAGGAAGGCCAAAGCACATGAAAGGAACATTTCCATTTCTATGCTCTGGTTCTTCTGTATAGATGGCTATGAATAAACCAGAGCCATATATAGTTTCAATAAGGCTTGCGGATTAAAATGGAAATCTCGGAATCACCCAAAGCTTGTGATGTCTGAAGCTATGCCAGCTGACGTCATTTTATCCACAACCGCCCCACCTGACACAGCTGAAAACATCACCAATTTTGAGTGATTCCTTTTTCTTCCGCAGGCCTTATTAACACTATAGATGTTTGTGGAATGAACCAATCGCGCTAGAGACATGTTTATAAAAGTAGCACAACTTTATATAATAGGAGAAAACACCCACCCTTTCGCTTTCGCTTTGAATAACCACCAACGCTCCTTGTTTTCTCTTGCAAAAGTCTTCAGCATTTTCCCAGGTGTCAGGGTCGTTGACAAATATGTAGCAGCCTCTGTGAAGTTTTTCCCATTCGACTGGACAAGATTCGCTATCACCGTCACTGTGGGTGTCTGTTATAGGTAGATAGATGAATGGGGCTTTGGGTCAACGTTTAAGGTTCTTTGAAGAAGAGAAAATGGTGAGTGTGGGGATTGTTACGGGGTGAGTGTGAGGATTGTTACGGGGTGAGTGTGGGGATTGTTACGGGGTGAGTGTGGGGATTGATGCGGGGTGAGTGTGGGGATGGTTACGGGGTGAGTGTGGGGATGTGACGGGGTGAGTGTGGGGAATGTTACGGGGTGAGTGTGGGGATGTGACGGGGTGAGTGTGGGGATTGATGCGGGGTGAGTGTGGGGATGTGACGGGGTGAGTGTGGGGATTGATGCGGGGTGAGTGTGGGGATTGATGCGGGGTGAGTGTGGGGAATGTTACGGGGTGAGTGTGGGGATGTGACGGGGTGAGTGTGGGATTGATGCGGGGTGAGTGTGGGGAATGTTACGGGGTGAGTGTGGGGATGTGACGGGGTGAGTGTGGGGATTGATGCGGGGTGAGTGTGGGGAATGTTACGGGGTGAGTGTGGGGATGTGACGGGGTGAGTGTGGGGATTGATGCGGGGTGAGTGTGGGGATTGTTACGGGGTGAGTGTGGGGATGTGACGGGGGGAGTGTGGGGATTGTTACGGGGTGAGTGTGGGGATGTGACGGGGTGAGTATGGGGATTGTTACGGGGTGAGTGTGGGGATGTGACGGGGTGAGTGTGGGGAATGTTACGGGGTGAGTGTGGGGAATGTTACGGGGTGAGCGTGGGTATGTTACGGGGTGAGTGTGGGGATTGTTACGGGGTGAGTGTGGGGATTGTTGTGGGGTGAGTGTGGGGATTGTTACGGGGTGAGTGTGGGGATTGTTACGGGGTGAGTGTGGGGATTGTTACGGGGTGAGTGTGGGAAGTGTTACGGGGTGAGTGTGGGGAATGTTACAGGGTGAGTGTGGGGAATGTTACAGGGTGAGTGTGGGTATGTTACGGGGTGTGTGTGTGGGGATGTTTTTGGATACTGTCATAGGCTGAATGTGATCACTGCTGTGAGTTGAGTTTGGGTACTGTGATAGGGTGAATGTGACGACAGTTAGCAAGAATGTGACGACAGTTAGCAATAATGTGACGACTGTTAGCAAGAATGTAACGACAGTTAGCAATAATGTGACGACAGTTAGCAATAATGTGACGACTGTTAGCAAGAATGTGACGACAGTTAGCAAGAATGTGACGACAGTTAGCAAGAATGTGACGACAGTTAGCAAGAATGTGACGACAGTTAGCAAGAATGTGACGACAGTTAGCAAGAATGTGACGACAGTTAGCAATAATGTGACGACAGTTAGCAATAATGTGACGACAGTTAGCAAGAATGTGATGACTTTGGCGGGATGACTGTGTCTACTGTTACAAAGAAAATGAGATGATTACAGCTGAATGGTAGTTACAAGCATAGTGTATACGACTAGTATTTAGTTAAGCTGAAATATAGATCTAATCATGATGTAAGTATAGACCTAATTATGCTGCCATCACCATCAACATCACAATCATCACCATCATCGCAATCATCACCAGCAGCACCGTCATCATCAACTCCTAGCTGACCTTGTTAGAACTTCACTCCAATGGCAGCTACTCTAAAGGTGTTTCTGTTTTGCTGCGAGGGACGTCCAGCACCTGCAACAGTCAATCCAGCATCTTTTCTTTGGTCTTTCTCTTTCTCTCATCTTCCTGGTGCCATTAGCCTGTCTCCCGTTAATGGTCTTCTCAAAGTTATTAGACAATGGTGCAATGGTAAAAAATAAATGTGGGCACCGCTATGCTGTAGGAAATGTTAGTTGTGGCGCGATGAACGAGAGTACAGGCACTTGTCGGACATGAATGATGCACCCGAATGAGTACGTGTACATATATCATCAACATCATCATCATCAGCAAGTACCGTGCCTGATGGCGTAAGTGATCATGTCTCTCCATAACTTTCGATCACGACAGTTATTTATCATTTCTGTTGTTGACCTTCTACCAAGCCATTCTCTTAAGCTGTCTGGTATCTTTTCTCTTTGCTTCCCTCTATCTCTTCGCCCCTCAATTTTCCAAGTTGTTACAATATATTCCAGTTGTTCCCTTCTCATTACATGGCCAAAAAATGATGTTTGTTTCTTCCTAATATTGGAAATTGCTCTCTTTTTGCTATGGCCTCTTTCAGAACGTTTTCATTACTCTTCTTAGCTGTCCATGGTATTCTCAGCATTCTTCTGTATATATAATGATGCATATAAAATGATAAATATAACATATAATGATGCACATAACATATAATGATGCACATAACAAATAAAGATGTACTTAACAAATAATGAACAAAACATTATTTTTAACTAATTTTTTTTTTTTTAAATTTAATTTTTTTTTTTTTTTGCGTTCGCCAGCTTTTACCTCTGACGAAACCCCTAGAGACTAGGAACTGAATTTTGCGTGTTAATCCGTTCTTCCCTGGCACCGTGTGCACAAGGGTCCCTCGCCGCACAGGCAGATAACTCCATCTTCGGAGGTACTCATATACATTTTTCCGTCGATGAGTAACTGACGTATCAAAGCCGGGAATCATCGCTGAGACCAGGGGTGGTTGCCGCAGAGAGAAATCATAAATAAAAATCCCAACTGATGCAGCCGTGATTTGAACCCACAACCTTTCTGTCTCGAGGCCGGCGTTTTGCCTCGAGACCAACCAGTCCTCTGAACAAAACAAATGATGACGATCATAACAAATAATGATGAACATCCAGGAAGCCTAGCGATTCAGCTCCTGTGTTAATGTGAACAATTCAACAAGGCTGAGAGCGGCTCGGAGCAAAAAAAAAAAAAAAAGAAGAAAATAATAGGAGTTGGAATCTCACCTACATAGTCGAGTCGGGAAGTAAACTAATAGAAGAGTAATTTTGTTCTTGTTTTAAGTTTGTGCTCGTCAGCTTTATATCTTTTGCAAAATCTCGAGGGGGGTGAATTTTGAGTGAATATCACTTTTCCTATATTTTCACACCAGCAGCCGTGCACTCAGGTATGCATACATATCATACCAGAGGTAAATATTCTCCAGAATTCACAGGTACTCTCATAGTTTTTGTCGTCTAAAGTTTTAACGTTTTGAGTAGATTTTTTCGTATAAATGTTGCCCTTCCAACGGCCACTCTTTTCGATTTCCAACTGCCAATGGTTTTTAACGTGAGCAGAATGTACACTATTCCTCACATTTTTAACAATCTTTATCCGATAGGGCTAGACATGAGATCTCACTACCCAGGACGCAGGGGAGGATAAAGCCACGAAGAAACGACAGGTTGGATATTTTTTTTTTTTATCTAACCGCCTACGGAGGGAATCGAACCTGGGACGTTCTTGTCCAGTGGCTGATGTCTTACCTCTAGACCATCCAGCCGCCCCCCCCCCCCCCCCCCGCCCACGGTTTTAAGTTTCTACTCAACGGTAATAAAACAAATGGCTCAGTTTGGCTATTTTTTCTAGCAGCGTTTTATTGTACCACGAGTTACAAAAATGTGAAAACCTCTGATATAAACAGACCAGATCCATAATTACGCGAGTGTTATAAAATTAACGCCCTCGTTGGATGTCTCGTTGATTCTCTCCAGTAAACGAAAATGACATGTTCCGAGTATCAAAACAATGGAGGCTTATATTGCTATCTGGGCAGTTGCCATCTTGGCTGCCAGAATGGCGTTTCTGATTGAAGTGACAAGAATGTTCTGATAGAGTGACAAGAATGTTCTGATAGAGTGACAAGATTGTTCTCTTTCTGCATTAAACAGCTGTAATGACTTCTTCTTCTTCTTCTTCTATCCTTCCTCTGCTGCCGTTGGCGTCGAGGGGAGAAACAATCTGCGATGCTTTGCTCTTCTGTTAGCCTCTTCTGATGTTATTCCTCCTAGTGACTCTAGTATTCCCTTTATCCATCTCTTTCTCGGTCTACCTCTTAATCTGGCGTTTTCGTAGCGTTTATTTAAGGCTCTTTGAGTCATTGTTAGTTCTTTTTGTCTTGTTATGTGGCCGAACCAATTTATCTGTTGTTTCTTTATGTATTCGATGGCTGGTTCAATTTCGAGTTTCTTCCTCAGGTCAGTGTTTCTTACTCTGTCCCTTAAGCTGTTTCCTGTCATTCTTCTGACACATTTCATTTCGGTGGTCGTTATCTTTCTTATTGTTCTTGAGTCCAGCGTCCAATTCTGGCACTGATAACTCAGAGTTGGTAGAAAAATTGATTTGTATATTGCCCTTTTTGCTTCCGTAGTTGTTGCTTTGTTTTCAATAGTGTTGATACTTGGCCTATAACTTGGCATGCTTTGTTACACCTTATATCTATCTCTGTCTCTTGTAATGACGATTGTTTTAAAACAGCGTCTTATATCTGTATCGGACTGTTATTATTGTATCTCCTTCCTCCTCCCATCACTACTTCTGCACATCTCCCCCCTCCCACTTTTTATCATAAAAAACAAAATTCCGAACTTTATTCCCTGCCTCCCCCACCCAGTTTTTATTAATCCACCCCCTCCCCACTCTATAACGCATTCTTCTATAACTCCATTTGTCTTTAACACTGAATCTTTCTCTTGCATTTACTGCAACTTCCAACTATCAATATTCTAGTCTCTCCATCCATTTACAACAATCTTGGCGGCATTTCCCCCCCCCCCATAACTTTGTCTGCCGCGGGGATTTATAGGACCGGAGAATAAAGGCCGCTTGTCCAGTGCAGTTGTCACGAGGCATTCGGGTCTGAACATTTATTCCCCCCCCCCCCCTTATAGTCAGTCCTACATCTCACATTGCACACATATAGTCAGTCCTACATCTCACATTACACACATATAGTCAGTCCTACATCTCACATTACACACATATAGTCAGTCCTACATCTCACATTACACATATATAGTCAGTCCTACATCTCACAGTTCCTACGGAGGTTTGGAATCGTCGTCTATATGACTAGTAGAACGTGCGATACCAATCACTGAACTCCTATCCAACCACTGAACATCTAGTCATCTACAAAACCCCTAGTCATCTACTGAAGTCGTCTTCAAACACATAATTACCTGCAGAACCCCCAACCAACCACAGACCCCCCCCCCCCCCCAACCACAGAACCCCCAATCAAAAACAGAACTCCCAACCAACCATAGATCCTCCAACCAACCACAGAACCCCCAATCAAAAACAGAACTCCCAACCAACCATAGATCCTCCAACCAACCACAGAACCCCCAATCAAAAACAGAACTCCCAACCAACCATAGATCCTCCAACCAACCACAGAATCCTCAATCAAAAACAGAACTCCCAACCAACCATAGGTCCTCCAACTAACCACAGAATCCTCAATCAAAAACAGAACTCCCAACCAACCATAGATCCTCCAACCAACCACAGAACCCCCAATCAAAAACAGAACTCCCAACCAACCATAGGTCCTCCAACCAACCACAGAATCCTCAATCAAAAACAGAACTCCCAACCAACCATAGATCCTCCAACCAACCACAGAACCCCCAATCAAAAACAGAACCCCAACCAAAAACAGAACTCCCAACCAAAAACACAACCCCAACCAACCACACAACCCCCAACCAAAAACACAACCCCCAACCAACCACACAACCCCCAACCAACCACAGAACCCTAACCAACCACAGAACCCTCAGAACCCCTAGCCAACCATAGAACCCCTAAACAACAGAACCCCTAGTCATTAACATAAATCATTGTCATTCATAGAAACCATAGTCTTCCATAGAAGTCATCTTCAAACACATAGTTAAATGCAGAACCCCTAGCCAACCACAGAACCCTAGCCAACCACAGAACCCCTAGCCAACCACAGAACCCCTAGCCAACCACAGATCCCCTAGCCAACCACAGATCCCCTAGCCAACCACAGATTCCCTAGCCAACCACAAACCCCTAGCCAACCACAGATCCCCTAGCCAACCACAGAACCCCTAGCCAACCACAGATCCCCTAGCCAACCACAAAACCCCGAGCCAACCACAGAACCACTAGCCAGCCACAGAACCCCTAGCCAGCCACAGAACCCCTAGCCAGCCACAGAACCCCTAGCCAACCACAGATCCCCTAGCCAGCCACAAAACCCCGAGCCAGCCACAGAACCCCTAGCCAACCACATAACCCCTAGCCAACCACAGATCCCCTAGCCAGCCACAAAACCCCGAGCCAACCACAGAACCACTAGCCAGCCACAGAACCCTAGCCAGCCACATAACCCCTAGCCAACCACAGATCCCCTAGCCAGCCACAAAACCCCTAGCCAGCCACAAAACCCCTAGCCAGCCACAAAACCCCTAGCCAGCCACAAAACCCCGAGCCAACCACAGAACCACTAGCCAGCCACAGAACCCCTAGCCTGCCACAGAACCCCTAGTCTGCCACATAACCCCTAGCCAACCACAGAAGCCCTAGCAAGCCACAGAACCCCTAGCCAGCCACAGAACCCCTAGCCAGCCACAGAACCCCTAGCCAGCCACAGAACCCCTAGCCAGCCACATAATCCCTAGCCTGCCACATAGCCCCTAGCCAGCCACAGAACCCCTAGCCAGCCACATAACCCCTAGCCAGCCACAGAACCCCTAGCCAGCCACAGAACCCCTAGCCAGCCACAGAACCCCTAGCCAGCCACATAACCCCTAGCCAGCCACAGAACCCCTAGCCAGCCACAGAACCCCTAGCCAGCCACATAACCCCTAGCCAGCCACAGAACCCCTAGCCTGCCACATAACCCCTAGCCAACCACAGAAGCTCTCTTCAACCATAAAACAACTATAACAACTATGATAACAGCGGTGCTGTATGCAATCTCTGTTGATATTTTGTTCCTGTAAGAATTAGCACACGAGGCAACCGTCCCTCAGGCCCCCCAAAACCCCATGCTGCGCCACTGACTACTAGCAAACCGCAAAACTCTGAAAATCCATAAACTACTTTATCACAGTAGCCTCGTTATAAACTTCACGATTTGAGGGAGGCCGCTATCTACTCATCTCCTTTTTAAGATAACAGTAACGTTTTCAAGAAACAAGCCAGGACGGAGCCTTGGCTTTCATTGACAGAAGCATACTTGGTCAGAGCACGCGATGTTGAAGTATCTTAGAGTACAGCTTCCGATTAACAGTGACCCCCAAGGCGCTGGGGTCACATGTTATGAGAGATAACTCCGAATTTGGTTGCCTCGATGACGTCAAGTGCAGGAGTTGGTTACAGCGCCACCTGTCACGAAACGCTAAGAGGTGTTCTCGTTAAGTCAGAAACAGTGCGGATAATGAATCTGTCTGGGTCTGAGATGCTTTGGTCATTATTTGTGTTTACAGTATGTCACGAGTCAGAGGCGTAGAATCGGGGAGTAATAAATAAGGTTAGAGAACTCAGCAATTTATGCAAGCTTTATAGACTACATATTATCTATATTTTTTTCATGTCTCCTATGACTTTGCAGACCAGGGTGTACAATCCATCAACAAATTTAAATCTTTCTCTTGATTAATCTCCTGATTAATCAAGTTCAAAATTAAAGCTTCCGAGATCTTGTATCACGTAATTTTCACGTTTTATTGTTACTTTAGTTATTAAATTTTTTTTTTTTTTTTTTTTTTTTTTTTTTTTTTTTTTACAAATAACCAATATATAATACAGGGAGCCGCGATAGCTCAGTGGTTAGTGAACTGGACTACCTTGTCCGTAGACAAGGGGTAGGGTTCGATCCCAACCGACGGCTTCCGGGTTCACCCAGCCTTAAATGGGTACCGGATTTTTTTTTCTGGGAAAGTAAAGCAGCGTAATACCGACCACATTACCCCAAAAATCATGTGCTGAAGGTCTGTAAAACATAGGGTCACTAACACCATATTTCCCTATACGCCACTTGGCGTGACGGGGGTACTTTACTTTTACTATATATAATACGTACATAATGATTGGAATACATTACACATATTACTACAAATTGTCTTTTACTAAAACATTTTTGTTCGCAGCTACAAGGCTCCGAGGTTCACATAGCCTCTAAAAATAGGTACCAGAGATAAGAGATATTCTGGTAAAGTAAAGACGGCTTGGCGTGATACCGACCACATCACCTAAAAATGTGCCTTGGTGATAGAAAAATATGGTCACTAACACAATAACGCATGCACGCGCGCACACACCCCCACCCACCCACCCACACACACACACACACACACACACACACACACACAGGTCTAGCAAGGCAGGGGAGGGAACTTTCACTTTACTAGGGGAGATAACCATTACTTTACAAGAAATATTTTCTGTAAATCAATGCAGACATTTCAGTGGAGAGTACATTTTAAATCTGGAGCGCTCAACAAGCACTCACATTCTCAAGTGCACTCAATAAGCTTAATATGCTCACGACGAATTGCGCCATAATTGTTACCAATCCGTTGCCTCGCCCTTTTACATTCAAGTGGCTATCAAACATTTCTTGGGGAAATATATAAAAAAAAAACTGCTAAATATGGACCGTGCAAATTCATTAAAGTAAATTCTTGACCCACATAGACTCCCATATATCTATCTATTGACCTTTAGAGCCGTGACCGGCCCATAGGGCACAGACCTAGATACTCTTTCTCTTTTTCTAGATTATCTTTTTAGCAGTCTCAATCCTTGCCAAAAAAATTTATAAAATCTCGCCATTTGTCTCTGTTCTGTGCAAGCAACTCAATCTCATTAAGGGAGCCAATTTCTGCTGCATCTGAATTCCTCATCAATGTTCTTCTCAATGTTTCTCTTGGTTGGCCTCTTTTCCTCATGCCTGTTGTTTCCCCGCTTGAAAGCTTGCTTTGCTATTCGGTTTATTGTCTCTCCTCATCACATGTCCAACTTATGAATATCGCCTTTTTTTTATTTTACTGAAGATATTAGTGGTTGATTAGAAATTTCTCTAATTTCCTCATTTGTTTTGAATTCGTTCCCGCTATACCAAGTATTTTCCTTAGAAATTTATTTTCAAATGCGTTCAACTGTTTCTATGTCTCTTGTTGCTTCCCAGCTCTCGCATGCATAAGTAATGGGTAATAAATAAGATAAGGGTTGGTGAGCACGTTTCTTTATCAGGTCTACGTTTCATTAACTAATGCGCATTTACTATAGCGGCTTGTTAGACCTCTGACACCGGCTCTGTACCAAGCGGGAGAAATCAACCCTCCATCTTGGATCGGATCGAAACCGGAAACGGGCTCCCATCTTCAATATTAGGTTCACATTTCGACCGTTGTGGCTATGCAAGGATATTAGTCAGTTTTAAAAACTATAAAATTAGTTCCACCCGATTTCTTGATACGACTACACAGCCATACATCGGGCAGCTGTCGAGAGAAATATTTTTTTTTTCATTTTAAAAATGCAATAAACCAATGGTTCATCTTTAGGGTTATTCATTATTGTTTTTAGAGCGCTTACTCACAGACTGTACTGCAGATCTTCTTTCACAGACTGTACTACAGATATTCTTTCACAGACTGTACTACAGATCTTCTTTCACAGACTGTACTACAGATATTCTTTCACAGACTGTACTACAGATATTCTTTCACAGACTGTACTACAGATCTTCTTTCACAGACTGTACTACAGATATTCTTTCACAGACTGTACTACAGATCTTCTTTCACAGACTGTACTGCAGATCTTCTTTCACAGACTGTACTACAGATATTCTTTCACAGACTGTACTACAGATCTTCTTTCACAGACTGTACTACAGATATTCTTTCACAGACTGTACTACAGATATTCTTTCACAGACTGTACTACAGATCTTCTTTCACAGACTGTACTACAGATCTTCTTTCACAGACTGTACTACAGATCTTCTTTCACAGACTGTACTACAGATCTTCTTTCACAGACTGTACTACAGATATTCTTTCACAGACTGTACTACAGATATTCTTTCACAGACTGTACTACAGAGCTTCTTTCACAGACTGTACTACAGAGCTTCTTTCACAGACTGTACTACAGATATTCTTTCACAGACTGTACTACAGATCTTCTTTCACAGACTGTACTACAGATATTCTTTCACAGACTGTACTAGATATTCTTGCACAGACAAATACAAATCACTTGTTTAAAACAAGAATGTGAACAATTAAACGATCACATCTTTTTATTGTTTAACGAACATGTTATGTTAAATAAGGTAACTTGAATGGTTGATTGAACTGTCTAAGAACCAGATGGATGAAACAAAGAAGGTAACTTGAAGGGTTGGTTGAGCTGTCTAAGAACCAGATGGATTATATAATTGAACTGTCTCAGAACCAGATGGATTAAATAAAGAAAGTAACTTGAATGAATGGTTGAACTGTCTCAGAACCAGATGGATTAAATAAAGAAAGTAACTCGAATGAATGGTTGAACTGTCTCAGAACCAGATGGATTAAATAAAGAAAGTAACTTGAATGAATGGTTGAACTGTCTCAGAACCAGATGGATTAAATAAAGAAAGTAACTTGAATGAATGGTTCAACTGTCTCAGAACCAGATTGATTAAATAAATAAAGTAATTTGAATGGTTGGTTGAGCTGTCTCAGAACCAGATGGATTATATAATTGAACTGTCTCAGAACCAGATGGATTAAATAAAGAAAGTAACTTGAATGAATGGTTCAACTGTCTCAGAACCAGATTGATTAAATAAAGAAAGTAACTTGAATGAATGGTTGAACTGTCTCAGAACCAGATGGATTAAATAAAGAAAGTAACTTGAATGAATGGTTGAACTGTCTCAGAACCAGATGGATTATATAAAGAAAGTAACTTGAATGAATGGTTGAACTGTCTCAGAACCAGATGGATTATATAAAGAAAGTAACTTGAATGGTTGATTGAGCTGTCTCAGAACCAGATGAATTAAATAAAGAAAGTAACTAGAATGGTTGGTTGAGCTGTCTCGGAACCAGATGAATTAAATAAAGAAAGTAACTTGAATGGTTGGTTGAACTGTCTCAGAACCAGATATATTAAATAAAGAAAGTAACTTGAATGGTTGGTTGAGCTGTCTCGGAACCAGATGAATTAAATGAAGAAAGTAACTTGAATGGTAGATTGAGCTGTCTCAGATCCAGATGGATTAAATAAAGAAAGTAACTTGAATGGTTGGTTGAGCTGTCTTAGAACCAGATGGATTATATAAAGAAAGTAACTTGAATGGTTGGTTGAGCTGTCTAAGATCCAGATGGATTAAATAAAGAAAGTAATTTGAATGGTTGATTGAGCTGTCTCAGAACCAGATGGATTATATAAAGAAAGTAATTTGAATGGTTGATTGAGCTGTCTCAGAACCAGATGGATTATATAAAGAAAGTAACTTGAATGGTTGATTGAGCTGTCTCAGAACCAGATGGATTATATAAAGAAAGTAACTTGAATGGTTGGTTGAGCTGTCTCAGAACCAGATGGATTATATAAAGAAAGTAACTTGAATGGTTGGTTGAGCTGTCTCAGAACCAGATGGATTATATAAAGAAAGTAACTTGAATGGTTGGTTGAGCTGTCTCAGAACCAGATGGATTATATAAAGAAAGTAACTTGAATGGTTGATTGAGCTGTCTCAGAACCAGATGGATTATATAAAGAAAGTAACTTGAATGGTTGATTGAGCTGTCTCAGAACCAGATGGATTATATAAAGAAAGTAACTTGAATGGTTGATTGAGCTGTCTCAGAACCAGATGGATTATATAAAGAAAGTAACTTGAATGGTTGGTTGAGCTGTCTCAGAACCAGATGGATAAAACAAAGAAGGTAACTTGAATGGTTGACTGAACTGTCTCAAAGAACAGATATATAGATGAACTAATAACCTTTCTGAATACACACATTTCGAGATTATTTATAAATTGTTTGCCACTCGTCGATCTAACACCCCAATGCAAGCTATCACGCGACCAGTTTACATGAATCTACTCGACTAAATCACACTCATAATATAAAGGAGAATGCTCAGAGAGGCCAACACAAAAAGGGAGCTTCTAAAAAACATGAGAAAGAAACATTATTTTTCGGGAACATCATGAGAACAGAAAAATTGGAATACTTGGTTATAACAGGCAAAATACAAGGAAATAGATATCACGGACGACAATGAGAGAAAATATTAGATAGCTTGGTGTCATGGCATGGCAAACAGTCAGCAACAGTACTGATACGATGCACTGTAGTTAGGAGATTGTGAAAGGACATGATCGCCTACGCCAACCGGAATGGCACATAATGATGATGATGAATATAAATGAACTGCGGACAAAATAGTACTACACAAGAATTATCAAAGACTACTGACTGTCTCACAAACAACAGATAGAGACGTGAGAGTCGTGTCTTCGTTAAAGACAGAATACTAGAATCACTCAGAAACATAACAGCAGATGCTATCAAAGAACAAACGACAGCAACGAACTATCTCTCCCTCTACACGTAAAGTAAATGAAGAAAGAAATTAAAAGAAAAATGATTGTCACGTGCAAATGAAAATTCTGTAGATCAACATTCTGAAAGTTCACACCAAATGAATGTGAAGACAAAGTATGAATGCGAAGACAAAGTATGAATGCGAAGACAAAGTATGAATGCGAAGACAAAGTATGAATGCGAAGACAAAGTATGGCATGTTTTTAAGAAAAGAAAATACGTAAAACGGAAAGAAAATGTCTGACATAAATCTGTGCTGGAGGAACATGACAGGTTGGTGTGAACATTTGACCTTGAGGAAAGCTTGATACAAATTTTAAAAGGTAAAACTGCTTTCCTAGAAGGTAAGTTTAATGCACATTAAAAAAAATAAAACTGCTTTCTTAGAAGGTAAATTTAATACAAATTTTAGAAGGTAAAACTGATTTCCTAGAAGGTAAATTTAATACAAATTTTAGAAGGTAAAACTGCTTTCCTAGAAAAGACAACTCTCTATCTACATTTAATTACTAATTTCCAGGAGGGCCTGTTAAAACGAAACAGGAAGTATATATAAATATACATTGTTGCTAAAGATATCTACTCTAGACCACAAGGGTGCAGTGATACTCACTCGGCACGTCAAAGAAATAAAAGAAACACGGACCAAAAATGAAGATAATGAAAAAAGAATATGACAAAGACGACGAAAAAAAAAGATATAAGAGAAGGAAAAGAGAATCTATGATTGTCATGTCTGTCTTAACGACAGTCTGTGATCGAGTTTCACAATCTATTTTTATCTGTGCTTGTCTGTATTTCAGATCTCTCTCATGTATTGTTTTTTCTTCTGTCATTTTTGTGATTCATTTTGGGGTGTTACACTGTGCAATCCATTTTTGACAATAGAAACAAGAAAAATAGTTCTTAAATGGTATGCAGAGCTAATCTTAAACATATGGATGTCAATCATAGACAACAGGACAACAGACAAGAAAATCACTGAGGCTGCAGAAATGTGGTTTTACAGAGGAATGTTGAGAATACCATGGACAGCTAAAAAGAGTAATGAAACGTTATGAAAGAGGTCAAAGCAAAAAGAGAGGTAATTTCCAAAATTAGGAAGAAACAATCATCATTTTGTGGTCATGTGATGATAAAAGAACAACTGGAATATATTGTAACAACTGGGAAAATTGAGGGACGAAGAGATTGAGGGAAGCAAAGAGAAAAAATAACAGACAGCTTAAGAGAATGGCTTGGCAGAAGGTCAAGAACAGAAATGATAAATAACTGTCGAGATCGAAAGTTGTGGAGAGACATGATCACCTACGCCAGCAGGCATGGTACTTGATAAAGATGATTGTTTAATATATTATGCAACTATGTCAATGTAAATTACTACTCCGGTACCCATTTTTGATGGTTACATCCATGAAATCGATAAAAAATTGAAATTTAACACCTAGACATACCCCAAACTTTATATTAGTCATCCCTGTATCAAGAATTTACATAAAAACAACTTTTGAAATTACTACCCGGTACCCATTTTTGGCGGTTACGCCCATGAAATCGATAAAAATTGAAATTTAACACCTAGACATACCCCAAACTTCATTTTAGTCATCCCTGTATCAAGAATTTACATAAAAACAACTTTTGAAATTACTACCCCCGTACCCATTTTTGGCGGTTACGCCCATGAAATCGATAAAAAATTGAAATTTAACCTATTGGTATACCTCAAACATAATATTTGACACGCCCATGTATCAAATTTGCCTGAAAAATCATCAAAAAATTAGTAGTATATATCCAGTGATTGGCCGGGTAGACTCTCATATAAGAAAAAACAAATCTGCCGGTAGACTATTTATATAAGGAATATTCATGGAGGCAGAAAAAATCTGCCGGTAGACTATTTATATAAGGAATATTCTGCCGCTGGCGGCAGTTTCCACGGTCCTATCACTAGATATATACTACTAATTTTTTGATGATTTTTCAGGCAAATTTGATACATGGGCGTGTCAAATATTATGTTTGAGGTATACCAATAGGTTAAATTTCAATTTTTTATCGATTTCATGGGCGTAACCGCCAAAAATGGGTACGGGGGTAGTAATTTCAAAAGTTGTTTTTATGTAAATTCTTGATACAGGGATGACTAAAATGAAGTTTGGGGTATGTCTAGGTGTTAAATTTCAATTTTTTTATCGATTTCATGGGCGTAACCGCCAAAAATGGGTACCGGGGTAGTAATTTCAAAAGTTGTTTTTATGTAAATTCTTGATACAGGGATGACTAATATAAAGTTTGGGGTATGTCTAGGTGTTAAATTTCAATTTTTTATCGATTTCATGGATGTAACCATCAAAAATGGGTACCGGAGTAGTAATTTCAAAAGTGATTTTTATGTAAATTCTTGATATGAGGATGACTAAAATGAAGTTTGGGGTATGTCTAGATGTTAAATTGACTATTTTTAACAGTTTCATGGGCGTAACCGCCAAAAATGGGTAATGGGGTAGTAATTTCAAAAGTTGTTTTTATGTAAATTCTTGATACGGGGATGCTTAATATAAAGTTTGGGGTATGTCTAGATGTTAAATTGACTATTTTTAACAGTTTCATGGGCGTAACCGCCAAAAATGGGTACTGGGGTAGTAATTTCAAAAGTTGTTTTTATGTAAATTCTTGATACGGGGATGCTTAATATAAAGTTTGGGGTATGTCTAGATGTTAAATTGACTATTTTTAACAGTTTCATGGGCGTAACCGCCAAAAATGGGTACAGAGGTAGTAATTTCAAAAGTTGTTTTTTATGTAAATTCTTGATACAGGGATGCTTAATATAAAGTTTAGGGTATGTCTAGAGGTTAAATTTACTATCTTTAACAGTTTCATGGGCGTCCCCTCATAAAGGGTCAAGGGGAGTAACAACCATAAAAGTTGTTTTTATGTAAATTCTTGATACAGGGATGCTTAATATAAAGTTTGGGGTAACCCTAGCGTGTAAATTTACTATTTCTAACAGTTTCATGGGCGTCCCCTCAGAAAGGGTCAAGGGGAAAAACTCCTATAAAGTTGCCTGGTATTGCATCATAGGTCAAAATCTATTTTTAGAAACTCCACAGGCATCACGTCAGCCGTCAAAAGCTATTTTTAGTAACACTTCCGGTATTGCATCAGCGGTCAGTTCTATTTTTAGTAACACTTCCGGTGTTTCTGGCGTATATATAACGCGACTTTGAAGTTTGTAATCAGACTTTCGCTTACAGTTGTTGCCGACGGATGTGTCTTGTACCTTCAAACACATAAAAAGTAAGTGTTATATTAGATCTTTAATGTTATAGTATGTTACTTTAGTAACCTATTTTCGATAAGTTGGTTGTTTAGTATCCACGTGTTACTTTTGTGACCTAACTTCGATAAGTTGGTTGTTTAGTATCCACGTGTTATTTTAGTAACCTATTTTCGATAGTTCTCATTGTTTACTTTTCTTGTAATGTTTACTGTTCTTTACTCTTTAGTTGTAATGTTTCAATTTCTTTTCTACAGATGTCTAACACTTGTCATCTCTGCTCCAAAACTTTCACCCGGAGCCGGGACCTAAAACGACACGTTGCTAGTGTACATGGGCGTCAGGAATACAAATGTGATGTTTGTGAACGAATTTATAATAGAGCTGACAATCTTGCCAAACATATCAAGAAAGAGCATCCTGCCTCTATTGTATCAGTAGTTCCAGCGTCACCAACTCCTGTGTCAGCCGATCATATACCATCGAAAGAGGCCAGCGCTACCCCCTATGTCTGCCACATTTGTCAACAAAGCTTCACTGGAACAAGCCATCTGCGAGTACATCTTGCTAGCCATGACATAGCTGTGGACACCTCAACACCATCAACGCCAGCCGGTCCCCTGGTATCGACAACCTCACGCAAGCGGGCAGTAAAGAGTTCGACTCAAGAACCCTCAAAGAGACCAAGACTTATTAATGAAATAGACTCTTTAAATAAGTTACCTCAAGATATTAAGAAGTTATATAAGAACAACTGGTTAGCTATTAGAACACATGACCGTATGACCAAATACATGGACACGTACACTATATTTCATCAGCCTGATACTCCTATAGATTGGAAGACCCTCGTAAACCCAATTTTTCTAGCCCAGAAAAAGCGTTTCAAGGTGAATTATAGTCATCATCTAGTCTTAAGACATAGAGAGACACAGGGGCTGCGTTACTTTCACGCCAGCTCAAATAACGCGACAGGGTTAGACAAACCCTTGTTAGTTAACAACAGAAATGACTTTGAAATATTTGTCAATAGATTAAATGAAAGTGATATATTAGGGTATGCAAATAAAAACAGGGAGACAACCAAGTATACATTGGAAGCATTAGTCAGTACGAGTGTTTATATTTATAAACTTCAAGATTATCCTATAGGGTGTCTGATAGATATCCCACCCTACATTGCATCCAACTACGGTATTAATATCCTTCAAACCGACTCTAATTCTAAAGTTTACAATGATAATCTCTGCTTCTTCCGTTGTCTAGCTATCCATAGAGGTACCTCTGTTAAAGATGTTAGGAAGGCTTCAAGACTACTTTTCAAACAGTTTAATCCCTCTCTAATGTTAGGTAACTTTCCTGGTGTAACTCTTGCCGAAATGCCTCTCTTAGAAAATTGTTTTTCAATAAACATAGATATTTTTGAGTTTGATTCTGAACAAGCCTTGCGTATTGTCCTAAGAAGTGGCAGTAGTTATAGTGAAACTCTCCGTCTTTTACTTTACAAAAACCACTTCTTTTATATAAACGATCTTACTAGGGCTAGTAAAAGTTTTTCTTGTGGAAAATGTGGAAAAAGTTTTGGCGTATGGATAGGCATGAACAAACTTGCAATGGGGATATGGCTGTAGAGACATATAAGGGTGGTGTTTACTCTTCACCTGAAAGTGTATGGGACGCGATCAGCGCTGAAGGAATAAGTACTCCAGAGTGTTTTATTTACCCGTTCAGGGCGACATTCGATTATGAATGTTATTTTGATAATGGGAATGTTCCCCAAGAAACGCACTCGACTACCTTTGTAGCCAAGCATGTCCCCCTCTCCTGCTCTATAGCATCAAATGTCCCTGGGTGGGAGGGCCCAATATGCTTCATAACGAAGGGTGACCCACAGGTTTTAGTTAGTCAGATGGTTGATTACCTCACTGGTATAGCTGCTAAGGCATACTCGTTATTGCGAGATCGGTTTGACAGTATTTTTACTCAACTCCATGAACTGAACAAAGACAAGCTAATAGCTAAGTTTGATGAGTATTTAAAAGAGCTTCCAGTGATAGGGTTTAACTCGGGGAAATATGACATCAACGTCATTAAACCTTATTTAATAAAGCACTTCATGGCTGCCACTGCCCAAGTGGGTGAAGAAGAAGATAGTATGGAAGAAGAAGAAACCGAGGATAACGAAGAAGAGGAAGATAAAATTGAAGGAGACTACAAAGTACCAAAACCGTTCAAGTTTATAGTTAAAAGAAACAATAACTTTATGTGTATTGCAACACAGAAGTTAAAGTTCCTAGATATAATAAATTATTTAGCGCCAGGTTTTAGTTATAGCAAGTACTTGGCGGCTTATAAGATTAGTGAAACAAAGGGTTACTTTTGTTATGAATATATAGACGACCCCCAAAAGTTGGACGAGACGGTGTTACCTCCTCACTCGGCTTTCTTTTCGAAACTAAAAAATTCCAACATTTCCAAGGATGAGTACGCTCTGTGCAAAAAGGTCTGGAAGGACAATAACATGACCACACTTAGGGACTTTTTGGTGTGGTATAACAACAAAGATGTAGTCCCCTTTTTAGAAGCCTTGGAGCAGCAGGTTCGCTTTTATGGGGAGCGGGGTGTAGACTGTTTTAAAGACGCCATTTCGGTTCCGGGTGTTTGTTTAAAGTATCTTTTTAAGACTGTTGATAGGGATGTAATGTTTAGTTTATGTTCGAGCAAACAGGTTAGTCTACACACAATGATTAGGGCTAATATCGTTGGAGGTCCCTCTATAATTTTCCATAGGTATCACGAGGTAGGCAAAACGTTTATTAGGGGCGGAAAGGTAGTCAAATCCATCCAAGGTTACGATGCCAACGCGTTGTATCTTTGGGCTCTGATGAACCCAATGCCAACAGATTATCCAATTATTAGAAGAATGGAGACCGGGTTTAGGGTCGAAAAGATAACTATTATGTCCAACAAAGTAGAGAGTGGCTAACGTGGGTCGCCCACCGGAAAGGGGTGGAGTTGAAAACTCAGTTTAATGGGAGGGAGTTTCGGTTAGGTGATAGAAACATCCCCGTGGATGGGTGGGATAAATCCAATAGAAGAGGTTATAATTTTCATGGTTGTTTGTACCATGGTCACAAAGACTGTCCCCTCACCAAAGATAAAGATAGAAACCCTGTTAATAATAAGCCCTTGTTCGAGCTGTTTGAAAAAACATGTGAGATACACACTTATCTAACTGAGGAGGTCAAAGTCCCAGTAGAAGTTATGTGGGAATGTGAGTGGCAGGCTCTGAAAAAGTCTGACCCAAACATTAGGGCTTTCCTTTCTAAAGCCATCCCCCGAGCTAGACCCTCTTACTCTAAAGAAGGGCTCCCTCTCAGTGATAAACAGATTCTGACTTCTGTTTCAGATGGGACATGTTTTGGTTTAGTGGAATGTGATCTACACGTCCCCGACCGCCTGAAGGAACATTTTAGTGAGATGACTCCAATTTTCAAAAATATTGACGTCACGCGTGATGATATTGGACCGTTTATGGGTGAATATGCCCTCAAACATAACTTGTTGTCAACCCCTCGTCGCACCCTAATAGGTAGTTATGTCGGGGAAAAAATTTTGTTGGCAACACCACTGTTAAAATGGTATTTAGACCACGGATTGGAGGTAACAAAAATTTATCAAGTGATAGAATATCAACCGTCTAGTTGTTTTAAAAAGTTTGGCGAAATGGTTTCTGACGCTAGGAGGGCTGGTGATCTAGACGAAAATCAATCTATAGTAAGCGATACGATGAAGCTCTTAGGAAACTCAGCCTATGGGAAGACTCTAACCAATAAGGCCAATCATAGCGCTGTCTCGTATGTTCAGGGGGATGAGATATCGAAAATGATTAATAGTTCCCGGTTTAAAAAGATGACTGAAATATGGGAGGATCTTTTTGAAATTGAGATGGAGAAAAAGAAAACAGTTTGGGACTTGCCCCTACAAATCGGTTTCTTCGTCTATCAGTATGCAAAACTTCGTATGTTAGATTTTTATTTCGAGTTCTTAGATAAGTTTGTAGATAGGTCCAACTTTCAGTTATGTGAAACAGATACTGATAGTTTATACTTAGCCTTAAGCGCCCCTAAGCTAGAGGACATAGTTAAGTCAGGTCTGCGGAATGAGTTTAATAGCGTATATAAAGACTGGTTTCCTGCCGAGTTTTGCGATGAACATACTAGCAAAACAGACTGTATAAACTGTAAGGGTGTTAAAGCGTACACCAAACGAACACCTGGCCTTTTTAAACTAGAGTACGAAGGGACAGCTCTTGTTAGCTTATGTAGTAAGACGTACCACTGTAGTGGGGATTATGATAAAATCAGTTGTAAAGGGCTAAGCAAGCAACACAACAAATTAGATAAAGATATGTTTTTAGAGGTTCTCGCTACGCAAAAGGCCACGGGTGGGAAAAATGTAGGTTTCAAAGTCTTAAATAATTCCATATTTTCCTACAGTCAAACAAGAAATGCTCTTTCCTACTTCTATATAAAAAGAAAGGTAGCTGATGATAACGTCTCGACTACGCCTTTAGATATTTAACTCTTTACACTACCAGCTTAGCCTAACCAGGAATCTCTAACAGTATCACCCATTATGATTCATCGATGACACAAATCTAAGCAGCCGCCCAACTACCTAGCTATAAATAAATGTTATCCTTGTACTATATATTTACGCCATGTACTAACTATTTTTGTCATGTTATATAATATCCACTGTATGTTATACACCTATTGAGATAATAAAAGAATAAAATATATCTTTGTCTTCTGTTTTATATTGATTGTTTTTCATTGATGTTGTATAATCTACTAACCTATCACTAACGATCAAGTACATAAAGAACTCCAAAGTCAGCATACACCAGACATAAACAGGTCACTTCCGGGGTCACTGGGACCAGCGGTCACGGTTAACTCCCCCTGCGCCTACAGTACATTAGGCGCGCCGCGCGCCTACTATATATCTTTGTTAATTTAGCGCCTAAATACGGCTTAGTTACACCCTTGTATACTACTCATCCGCCCTCAAAAGGACGTGGGCGTAAATGATGGGGTTTGCAGAAGAACTGTGGTATTTGCGCATTTCGACCCAATGTATCCGACGTCAGCACGACATTTTTGGTTACCGGGTTGCCTTTCCTCTTCGATTCCTACTCGTTTGGCTTGACTAGACTGGTTAGTCTGTCTCTAGAGGCACCGCGAAGAGGTGGAGTAGGGTCTTGATGGTTCTAGTACACTAACTATTAGCTATGAGTCTTTGACATTACCCAGCTCGATTGCGCTTTGCCTCTGTTATTTTATTATGATTAACTGAACAGCTTGTTCGTGGTTCTGGACACGCAGTAATCATCACCATCATCGTCACAACCATCATCACTATCATTATCACTTCCATTATTATCACCACCAACATCATCATCGCTCATCATCATCATCGAGTGCCTTCTCCGCAACGAAGGTTGGCTACCATGGATCGCCATTCTGCTCTGTTTTTCTTGCTTTGATGGTGCAGGCTGTCATAGATTGACTTGTCCATCTTTTTTGATGTTACTCGTCCATGTTAGTCTTGGTCTGCCTCTGCCTCTTTTACCTTGTATTTTTCCTTCCAATATTACTTTTAGTAGGCTTTTGTGTCTTTTAACATGCCCCAAAAATTTCATTTGTCTTGTCTTAATTGTATTTAGTAGTTCTCTTTTTATTTTCAGTTGTTTTAAAACTTTATCGTTTGTTATCTTTTGTTTCCATCCAATTCTACCTATTCTTCTATAAATCCACATTTCAAAGGCTTCAATTTTCTGTTCAGTTTTCTTGTCTAATGTCCATGTTTCTGCACCATACAGGAATATTGAGAAGATGTAACATTTTGTCATTCTTAGTTTCAGTCCTGTTGATATTTGTTTAGTTGTTAGTATATTTTTCATGGCATTAAAATTACTTTTTGCATTACCTATTCTTTCATACCTTATCATCGCTATCACCATTATTATCACGACCAACGCCTATATCATCACAATCACTATCATAACTGTTATTACTTCCAACATCATCATCTTCGTCATCATCATCATCATCTTCACTATCATCATCACCAGCTGCTTGTCCCTTATGGCTCCCATAACAACTAATCTAAAATTGTTTCTACTGTACGAAATCCAGTGTCTGCAGCAATCAATCCCAGCTCGTTTCTTGAATCCACCTTCTTTCAGGTCTTCCTCCTCTCGTTAACCTGCAACGTTCCTCTCCATAATTATCTTATCTGTACCATTACGTCGTTTCACATGACCAACATTCCCCTTCCCCCCCCCCCCCCCCCCCGCCGCCGCCTTAAAAAAAAGTTCTTTATCGACCAGTTTTCAGCAAGTTCTTGCAAAACTTCCATATTTGTTCTTTTCCCAGCCCATGCTATCTGGATATTCTTTTGTAACACCGCTACTCAAAGCCATTAATGTCTTTCTTTGTTTTCGGCAAGTTTATTGAATGCCCATGTTTCACAGTCATTTGTTAACATCGGGGAAAAACCTAAGTTTAGTTGTTTTGTCGATTCACTGTCATATTTTGTGCAGTTGTGTACAGATAATAGAAGCTGATAAAGATCTGGCTGGAGACTTTATACACTGAAATGTTGTTTTATTTCATAAAGTGATCATCGTCATCAAGTACCGGGCCTCTTGACGTAGGTGATCATGTCTCTCCACAACTTTCGATCTCGACAGTTATTTATCATTTCTGTTGTTGACCTTCTGCCAAGCCATTCTCTTTAGCTGTCTGGTATTTTTTCTCTTTGCTTCCCTCTATCTCTTCGTCCCTCAATTTTCCCAGTTGTTACAATATATTCCAATTGTTCTCTTCTCATTACATGGCCAAAAAAAAAAAAAGATGACTGTTTCTTCCTAATATTGGAAATTAGCTCTCTTTTTGTTTTGGCCTCTTTCAGAACGTTTTCATTACTCTTCTTAGCTGCCCGTGGTATTCTCAACATTACTAAAGATCTAGAAATAATTTTGCCACTCGTCGATCTAACATCCCAATGCAAGTTATCACACGGCCAGTTTACATGAATCTACTCGACTAAATCACACTCGTAATATAAGGGAGAATTGTCAAAGAGACCAACACAAAAGGGAGCTCTTAAAAAAACATCAGAAAGAAACATTTTTTGGGCACATCGTGAGAAGAGGAAAATTGGAATGCTTGGTTACAATTTTGCCTAATTGTGCAAAAGACCTAAAGTGATAGTCTCATTATATTCTCCTACACCATTATTCAGAAATACTGACAGTAACTGCCCGCCAAAATGTGTTCATTATAAAACCATAAAGGTCAGAAAAGGTCACACAAAGAGGGGACAAGGAATGCTACAATCGAAGTCGGGCACGGACATTCAGTTCGTCAGATCCTGACGGTAACAAGCCCAGACTCCCGCTGATATTTATTTGATCGTCCTGCCCTCGTTTCTCAAACTTGATGTTGTGGGCTCTCGTGCAGTCTACATGCATTATTAATAGAGATCGATGATTGAACTGTATTATTTTTTGTTTCTTTACTTCTCTTAGACATCCTGACTGTGGACTCACTTCTCATAGGTATCTTCATTGCCCCTCGTATCAGAGATAGGCCATCGCTATCTTTAGATTTGTTAAGCCTTGCGGGCTGAGAGTTTTCCTGGAGTTACCCAAAGCTTGTGACGTCTACAGCTATGTGAGTTGTATAACTTAACCGCCCTCTGCTGTCAATGATGAAAATGCCACAAGCTTTGGGTGGTCCCTTTCAGCCAGCAGGCCTTAGTAAATTTATAGTTAGCTGTGTATAGACAATCTCAGCTTCAGTTCGTTATATCTTTATTGCTTTAGTTTATTCATGTAGATATATTTGCTATGAACACACTAAAATAGCAAGTGTACTTGTACCGTACAAATACTTACTTCTACCCTACAATTATTTAGTTTATACTTGCTTCTCTTCTATAAGCCATTACTTCAGTCTTACAAATGCGTAGTACAATCCTACAAGTACCTACTTTAATAACGTAAACACTTCACCCCTACGCGGACCCATTTTAATCCTGCAAACACTTGGTTATTTGGTTATGGAAGGCCCCAATATCACTGCAAACGAATTAAAATCCATAATTGCTCAACCGCCCGTGCCAGTGGAATCATCCGAATTACTAACTCATCTCCCAAACAAAGAAAGGTAGCTGTAGTCCCCATCATAGCAGTCTCAGCACACGCCAAAAGACATAAGGCGAAACCGCATAGAAAGTGAACACGACCAACTGTTCCCTGTCATACGATATCAGCATTCATCGTAAACAATTGGAATATCGGAACATGATCAAAACGGATGAAACACACAGCTCACGGTGTGCACAGAGCACTTAACTCAGTAGCTCCTGCAACAAGCCGGACTTGGAATATGAGGAAACTGCAACAAGGAACACTTTTCAGACATAGCCTTCAATGGTTCCTGCCACCTATCCATCATATTGCCAGGAAGTTCACGCCCTCCTGAAAATGATGATCGTCATAGTATTTAAATGTATAGCGCTTGATGATGTTGGAACATCGTGTTTAACTCCAACTCCGAACATACAAAACACAGTTCGTTGTCAGATTATCCCCGTTGCACACCAAACAACAAATCGCAAGATTAGCGCATGGTCGGTCTTGGGACACACGATGAGCCATTATGATGACGTAGCACGCACAAAATGGCTGCGCCCATGGATTCATGATTACTCTAGTGAATACAGTCTACAACGAACGAAACATGGTGCAAATTCCTCAAAGAGATAAAACTTCGGCTGACTTGACGGGGCCCACCACATTAATGCGTTGGAAATTGTAAATAACTTGCGGCAAACAACACCATCAACGGTCATTGAACAGCACTCATTGTGACGTAAAACGCAGATCAACACCAGACGGTGGAAGGTCGCATTCACAACACTTGATTTGTCAAAACGGAGTATTGCCGTGCGTGCAACGCCAATTCATTGGCGTAGATATTATAAGTAGAACATCATTTCTACTTGAATGTAGAAAATTGCAACGGAAAGCCGAAATTGATCAGATTCAAAAGCAATTTCTGCAGCGATCGAGAGAACGTGACTTAGTTCCGCCATCATGGAAACGGAAGTCCTTACACATACTTCACTTCTACACGTACTCACTTTAATCCCGCAAACACTTACTTCCCCGATACACGTGCGTTCTTTAATCCTACAAACATTTACTTCTGCCTTATATAAATGTTTCATGTACTAGTATTCTTGTATACATGGTCTGCTACGATGTTCTGAAGGGGCATTCATTTGTACATCTTTCTCTGTTCTGATTACAGAGAAAAATCTCATTACAGTGACCGAACTCTATAGCCCTGAACCCGGTCTATTGGACAATTTCAAGTAATTAGTTAAAATAAAAATAATTTTTATGAAATTCTAAATTGGCTTTGTGCTATTTTGAAATCTGACTCTTTTTGATCATCACTTACCAAGAGTTCTTTCCTTGACTCTTTTTGATCATCACTTACCAAGAGTTCTTTCCCTGACTCTTTTTGATCATCACTTACCAAGAGTTCTTTCCCTGACTCTTTTTAATCATCACTTACCAAGAGTTCTTTCCCATGATCAACTTGAATAAGACGGAAACTACGGGCTCAGCAGCCCTGGTTGGCGTCTATTTCGGTAAAACCAAGATCCAGCCTGCTAAAGATGTGTTAGCAGCGGCGCAGGTGTAGGAGAACAGTTAGGACACCTCATATACGAGTACCAACCAAGCGACCAGCTCATCTGAGTCATGGTGTTGTTCTTACTGCTCCATCATCAAACAGGACAAAGAGTTTTTGAGTTTTTCTTATCACAAGACGTGTACGTTGAAGAGGAAGAGGAAGAAGGCGGAAGAAACAAGAAAGAAAGAAAGAGTAGGAGAAGGAAGGAAGGAAGGAAGGAAGGGAGGGAGGGAGGGAGGGAGAGAGAGAGAGAGAGAGAGAGAGAGAGAGGGAGGGAGGGAGGGAGGGAGGGAGGGAGGGAGGGAGGAAGGAAGGAAGGAAGGAAGGAAGGAAGGAAGGAAGGAAGGAAGGAAGGAAGGAAGGAAGGAAGGAAGGAAGGAAGGAAGGAAGGAAGGAAGGAAGGAAGGAAGGAAGGAAGGAAGGAAGGAAGGAAGGAAGGAAAGTTTACCATCGGTAGAAGGAGAGGCTGTGGGAGACCGAAACTACGGGCAGGATGGGCCCACCAACCATGGTCGACATCCACCCTACGAGAAGGAAAACCCCTACGTCATCAAACCGAGATCCAGCCTGCCGAATGCGGAGTGTGTCATTCATGGCACAGGTTTAGGGAAGAAATCAGGACACAATCAGAAGTAATCGCACATCTTCGGTCCTACCGACCATGCGACCAGATCATCTTGTGTCATCTTGTTCTTACCACATTCTTACATCCATCATGATACAGGACAGAGAATACAGTTCGCATGGTCACAAGGTTTTAACGCTGAAGAAGTAGTAGTACCAAATATAACGTATTTCTAGTCAACATTTCTTACTTCTATCTTACTATTGAGTTATTTGCGGGTCACCATCAATGCACTCCGAATATGTCCATAGGTGCTCATATCCCCTCCTCACCAAGTCCCGTAGTGTCCAGCAACTAACGACTCCAGTTCTGTGTTGGTTTATAAGTGTTCTTATAGGCCTCTAAGTTCCTCGTTTCTGGCTGTGCCCATCTTAGCTCTCATCTTTTTTATCCGAAGGAGTGACGTGGACTCATGGTTGTCGAAGTCCTGTGGTCTTCCCATATCTCGGAGGGCATTGATGATGTCAACACTGATGTTGGCCGTCCTCAAGTATAGCGCAACAAGCCAACTTGTCCCACTTTCATTTTACCGTACTCTCGCATGTCCTAGGACATAGACAAAGATATCCTTACGTATTTTTCTATCTTACTATGCTTATTTCCGACATGCATTATTCATTTCTTCTTTGCAATGATAATTTCTACTATACAGTAACCATTTCTACCTTACAATATTCATTCATATCTATCTAACAGTACTAGTACCTTTTCATAACACCATTGGAACTATTTGAGGTGCGGGTGGCCGTGCGGCTAAAACCACTGTTCCGCTGGCTGAAAAAGCTGACGTACGGTGTTCGAAACCCGCGGTAGACAGAAAGGATTTTTTCTATCGGGGGGGGGGGGGGGGTGAAATAAAAATCCTAAGTCGCACACGTCGTGGCGACTGCTTGACTAAGCGGCCTTTATTCCTCGGGTTCTATCGTTGCCCCCCGACATACACCAGCAATGGTATTATGTGTCGTAAAGATAGGTTTTTTTATTGGAACTATATTACCAGGGATTTCTGTTTTATTATTCGTCAGTTACATACTCATGTCATCATTACTCCACCCTCAGTTTGTTTTGCTTCTGAATTTCTCTCTCCCTCCCTCTATCTCTCTCTCACTCCTTCTCTCTCTCTCTCTCTCTCTCTCTCTCTCTCTCTCTCTCTCTGTCAGAACAACAAGCACCAAATGATTTACAATTATTTCTTTCACAAATCTCAGGTTGACCTATGAACTTTGACGCCGCTGTGAAGCAGGTATGGGAATGTCTTATAAGGTCAACACAGGTAGCTACTTTGATCTTTCCGATGTGGTGGGAGGAAGATATTTGAGGGGCGTGAAATTTTATATCCACACTGAGGGAAATGAAGTTGGAGAGAGAGAGAGAGAGAGAGAGAGAGAAAGAGAGAGAGAGAGAGAGAGAGAGAGAGAGAGAGAGAAAACGAGATCTATCAATTTTTCGTTCGCCTGAAGTATTGTTTATATCTGCAATGTCGTTTCCTGTACAAATTTTAGGTAAAAGAGATAAGAGAGTGAGCCAGTGCAGGAATGAGTAACAAGAAGGAATAGGAAGATCGTTGTTTATTATTGTTGCGATGACATCACTCCAGACCAGCCTACAGGTAGATTCAGTAGCTTTCAACAGATGATAAAGTTGGTGTACAGTGACGGATCCAATAGCTCGCTGGTTATGTTCACCCGTAGCACCTTCTTGTAAATTGTCATTCTTACATGTTCCAGTTTTAAGCTGGCGCACTCTCAAGACTGTATTATCTTTGATAGTCATAACGATATCAACATGTAACCGATGATAATCTTTAATATGAGATGTATATAAGGTTTGAGGCTTACACGTCATTCACTCAAGCTGGAAATCATGTTTCTGAACTTTCATGAATAACTGGCCGAGTCCGTCATGATAACTGCTCCATCCAATTGTGTCTTTTAAAACTCACAGAGTTTTGAGTTTAGCAGTAATTGTTTATATTCCGTGTGAGTTAATGAGCGAGTAGGTGAGTGAGTGAGTGATTGTGTCGGTTGATGGGTGGGTGAGTGAGCGAGTGAATGAAAGGATTGTGAGAAACATTTGAAGATTTCAATTGATGAGACAAAGAGAGTGAGAGAGAAAATAATGGATGAAATGTGAGGGAGATAGAAAATAATGAATGAGAAAAGTGGTAGAATTTGTTTTCTTTAACTGTAACAGGGACAGACAAAGACAGAGAGAGAGAGAGAGAGAGAGAGAGAGGGAGAGAGATGAGAAGAGCTAATGAGAGTAAAGAGTGGGAAAAGTTGCGCAACGCTTGCTTAAAACAATGAGTGCAAAAGGAGAGTGATAGTGTGTCGTTGTGTGTGTGAATGGGAGGATATTTGTGTGGTGGGCATGACGCAAACAAAAGAAAGGTATATGTACAAACTCGGTAACCTTGGACAATGTGTTTCCCACTTGCTAGTCCCCAGGTACACGTTTCCTTGTTCACACATGAGTTATGCAATTGTGAAACTCGTTTTCGCCCCGTCTATTGCCACAAAACATCTGGAGCAGAATAACACGAGACCTCCGTCTACTAACATGCACTTCATTGTCCTCTATCCCTTGTGTATGTACACGCTTGCAGTACAAGACCTCCGTCTACTAACATGCACTTCATTGTCCTCTATCCCTTGTGTATGTACACGCTTGCAGTACACATTCTCTTTATTGAGTTCACTCAAGCTGTTTCTCTTTCATACCCTATTCCACTCTCAATTACCACATACCCAAGTCGGTACCACATACCCAAGTCGGTACCACATACCCAAATCTCTAACACATACGCAAGTCTCTAACACATGCGCAAGTCTCTAACACATACGCAAGTCTCTAACACATACGCAAGTCTCTAACACATACACACGATTCCCAGAGCAACTTCTTAAAGCTGGTTACTACGTAAGCTCCATCGACTGGGATGATGGTGAGAAACGTTGGACTCTTCCTCGTTGTGTTTACCTACCCAAACTCAGAGATAAAAATTCTCTTTTCTTCAACTCATTGGAATAAGGAACATCAAGTTATGATCTACAAAGGAGTAAATTGTAGCCAGATTTTTAAAACTGACATGAACTGGAACATGAACTGGAAAGGTAAGCGAACAACGAAGGGACTAAAATAACCTGAACTGAAAGTGAATATTAGTGGAGTAAGTGATATATTTTGTGAGTTTGTGATTGGATATGCTGTGTAACGTGCAACTTAAGTCGTGAGTCACGTGGTTATTTATTTTTTTTTTTCAAGTAACTTCCCAAATAACAAGCAAAGGGCGTTGCCACAATTATCTCCGAACAACGAGGACCGACCGAGTACTTGCCAAAAACAAAATGTATTAGCCTGCCAAAGTCAATAAGGCATTCACTTCTGACAATGAGCCAGCTGTTGCTTGCATTATCTGGCTCAGAATCGGATGTTTTCTGGCAGACGACAGACAATGTGGCACGTAATAAGATCGCTAAATATAACGTGAGACTGCTTTTAGGAGAAACACAATCGCGATACAAATTACAAGCAAAAAAAAAAAAAAAAAAAAGTTTTTGCGACACAACAAAGTATTGAAGGAAAAAATGTTTAGGTTCTGCAGATAAAAGTAAATAACAAATTAGTTTTGATTCTTAACATTCTTCATCTTAAACCTTCATTCAATGGGTGTCCACATCGAAGATTGGCTACTGTAGAGCGTCATTATTACTCTGTCTCTTAGCTTGAAATGGGACAATATGGCGACATAAAAGAAACTCACTGGAGGCTGTAGAAATGTGGTTTTACAGAGGAATGTTGATAATACCGTGGACAGCTACGAAGAATAATGAAAACGTTCTGAAAGAGGCCAAAGCAAAGAGAGAGCTAATTTCCGATATTAGGAAGAAACTATAATTGTTTGGCCATGTAATGAGACTGAAACAGCTGGAATATATTGTGACACCTGGGAAAATTGAGGGATGAAGAGATAGCGGGAAGCAAAGAGAAAAAAATACCAGAGTGTTTAAGAGAATGGCTTGGCAGAGGGTCAACAACAGAAATAATAAATAACTGTCGAGATCGAAAGTTGCGGAGATACATGATCACCTACGTAAGCTAGCATAGTACTTGATGATGATGATGATGATACATTGATAGTCCACGTCATTGATTTGCCTGTTCCCCTTTTGATGTTATCAATCCACTTTAGTCTTGGTGTGTCTCTGCCTAGTCTACATCGTACATTTTGAAGATTGCAATTGATGAGACAAAGAGAGTGAGAGAGAAAGGGAGCAAAATAATGGATGAAATGTTATTTTTTAGTTAATGTTTAGTTATTTTTTTTTTCATATTTAGCCGTGTTAGATCTTTTGTTTGTCCTTTTTTTCCTTCCACTCAATTCCACCCCCCCCCCCACTTTTTAAAAATATAAACCCAAAATTAAAATGGCTCCGATTTTCTGCTCTGCTTTCTTATTTAATTCGCATGTTTCTGCGCCAACTATGAGTGTTGAGTAGATATAACATTTAACTATTCATAGTTTTAGTTCCTGCGATATTTCATTTGATGTGATTATATTTTTCATGTTAAAGTTCCTATTTGCCATTCCTATTTTTGTTATATTTCTGTCTTACATTTTCCACTATATATTATAGCTTGTCAAAGATATCTATTTTATTTATTATAGCATGTTAAAGATATCTATTTTATTTATAGCATGTTATAGATATCTATTTTATTATAACATGTCAAAAATATGTATTTTATTTATTATAGCCTGTCAAAGATATCTATTTTATTATAACATGTCAAAGATATCTATGTTATTATAACATGTCAAAGATATCTATGTTATTATAACATGTCAAAGATATCTATGTTATTATAACATGTCAAAGATATCTATTCATGTCTGAACTCTCTCTCTCTCTCTCTCTCTCTCTAGGTTCTACATTTGGACAAAACAAAATAGAAGCCACATCTGAAAGGGAAAATAAAATGTCTCTTCCACAAACATTCACGATATAAAACATCATACGATGGAAACAAGGGGACTGGGTAGTCTAGAGATACAACGTTGGCCTCTGAAATAGAAAGGACCTAGGTTCAAAACCCACCACCACCAGCAGCGCTGGTGTCTTTATGACGTCACTCTCTCCTCATCTCTTGGGTACGGAGATCCGATGTCTAGCCTTCTCAGGTAACGGCAATATACAAGAAATATGTGTACTCGTGTACGTTAAAAACGTACCTACCAACGAAAAGAGTAGGCCACAAATATGTGCCGCTGCCCGGGCAAAATTATCAGCAGAAACCCTACCCACACCGTGGATCCCAGGTCGTGCTACAGAGTTCGTGCACGTGGGCCAGGATTCTCCTAGGATCTTCTCGAGATTCTACAGCGGGATATTGGATCACCTATGGGTTCGTCCGGTGTGCAGTGATGATGATTATGATCCTAACAAACAATTACAGACAACAAGTATATCATTTATATTTTCTTTCTTCAAATATATTTTCCATTATAAAAAAAAAGAAAATGAAAACACGCCTGTTTCCTCTCTCTCTTTATATGTGAACGTAACGTTTGTTGAAACAATGTACTCTGACAGTGTTTAGTGCTTAGTTCATTTATTTGCCACTGTTTCTGTTGTTCTGCTTGGAAGGAAAATGGAGTGTTTGGTTAATGCTATATTTAGCGTGGTTGGTTTTGTTAATGCTCTATTTAGCGTGGTTGGTTTTGTTAATGCTCTATTTAGCGTGGAGTGGTTGGCTAATGCTCTATTAAGCGTGGTTGGTTTGGTTAATGCTATATTTAGCGTGGTTGGTTTTGTTAATGCTCGTTTTAGTGTGCAGTGTTTGGTTAATGCTATATTTAGCGTGGAGTGTTTGGTTAATGCTATATTTAGCGTGGAGTGTTTGGTTAATGCTCTATTTAGCGTGGTTGATTTAATTAATGCTCTATTTAGCGTGGTTGGTTTGTTTAATGATATATTCAGCGTGGTTGGTTTGGTTTATGCTCTATTTAGCGTGGTTGGTTTGGTTAATGCTCTATTTAGCGTGCTTGGTTCGGCTAATGCTATATTTAGCGTGGTTGGTTTGGTTAATGCTTTATTTAGCGTGGAGTGTTTGGTTAATGCTCTTTTTAGTGTGCAGTGTTTGGTTAATGCTATATTTAGCGTGGAGTGTTTGGTTAATGCTATATTTAGTGTGGAGTGTTTGGTTAATGCTGTATTTAGCGTGTAGAGTTTGGTTAATGTTCTATTTAGCGTGGTTGGTTTGGTTAATGCTATATTTAATATGGTTGGTTTGGTTAATGCTATATTTAGCCGTGGTTGGTTTGGTTAATGCTCTATTTAGCGTGGAGTGTTTGGTTAATGCTATATTTATTTAGCGTGGCGTGTTTGTTTAATGCTCTATTTAGCGTGGAGTGTTTAGTTAATGCTTTATTTATTTAGCGTGGAGTGTTTGGTTAATGCTCTATTTATTTAGCGTGGCGTGTTTGGTTATTGCTCTATTTAGCGTGGAGTGTTTAGTTAATGCTCTATTTAGCGTGGAGTGTTTGGTTGATGCTCTATTTAGCGTGGAGTGTTTAGTTAATGCTCTATTTATTTAGCGTGGCGTGTTTAGTTAATGCTCTATTTAGCGTGGAGTGTTTAGTTAATGCTCTATTTGGCGTGGCGTGTTTGGTTGATGCTCTATTTAGCGTGGAGTGTTTAGTTAATGCCCTATTTATTTAGCGTGGAGTGTTTAGTTAATGCTCTATTTATTTAGCGTGACGTGTTTGGTTGATGCTCTATTTGGCGTGGAGTGTTTGATTAATGCTCTATTTAGCGTGGTTGGTTTGGTTAATGCTATATTTAGTATGGTTGGTTTGGTTAATGCTATATTTAGTATGGTTGGTTTGGTTAATGCTATATTTAGCCGTGGTTGGTTTGGTTAATGCTCTATTTAGCGTGGAGTGTTTGGTTAAAGCTCTATTTATTTAGCGTGGCGTGTTTGGTTAATGCTCTATTTAGCGTGGAGTGTTTAGTTAATGCTCTATTTATTTAGCGTGGAGTGTTTGGTTAATTTTCTATTTATTTAGCGTGACGTGTTTGGTTAATGCTCTATTTAGCGTGGAGTGTTTAGTTAATGCTCCATTTATTTAGCGTGGCTTGTTTAGTTAATGCTCTATTTAGCGTGGAGTGTTTAGTTAATGCTCTATTTAGCGTGGCGTGTTTGGTTGATGCTCTATTTAGCGTGGAGTGTTTAGTTAATGTTCTATTTATTTAGCGTGGAGTGTTTAGATAATGCTCTATTTATTTAGCGTGACGTGTTTGGTTGATGCTCTATTTGGCGTGGAGTGTTTGGTTGATGCTCTATTTGGCGTGGAGTGTTTGATTAATGCTCTATTTAGCGTGGCGTGTTTGGTTAATGCTCTATTTAGCGTGGAATGTTTGGTTAATGCTCTATTTAGCGTGGCGTGTTTGGTTGATGCTCTATTTAGCGTGGCGTGTTTGGTTGATGCTCTATTTAGCGTGGCGTGTTTGGTTGATGCTCTATTTAGCGTGGCGTGTTTGGTTAATGCTCTATTT